>JAMPIV010004474.1:0-179005 GCA_024509875.1 Oreohelix idahoensis
CAGTGACTACTTTAAGCTGTGGCCATCCTCTTCCTGCTCTTCCAGCATCAGTCGCGCATGATGGAAGAGGGTCTCTTGTCTTACATAAGGGTTTAGTGAATAACAATCCAGTCTCTGTGCTATTTGATTCTGGATGCACCACAATTGGTGTTAGGCAGTCACTCGTAGATCCTTCCCGTGCCACTGGACAAGTAGTCAAATGTGTAACATTTGGCGGCACATTAGAGAAATACTCTACCGCTATCATTAGGATTGCTACTCCTTTCTTTACAGGAGATGTACACGCATGTCTTCTTCCGAATCCGATCGCTGACCTCATCATCGGTCGCATTCATGGAGTCAAGGAATGCACTCCGCAACAAATTTCCACTTGGGAAAGGCAAAACATGCAGATTGCTAACGCTGTAGTCACTAGAGCTCAGGCTCTTAATGTGCCTCAAACTTCATCTACTGAAGATAATGAAGTGCATAACCAAGATAATCCCTTGGTAATTTCTCGTGACTCGTTTATAAAACAGCAAGAAGATGATCCCACTCTGAAGAAATTCTTCATTCTTGCAACTAAAGGTGATCCGAATAAGGACACAAGTCGTAAATCGTGGATTACAAAGAAGAATGGCGTACTTGTACGTATGGTTCAAGACTCCATTACGTCAAGTCATTCTCAAATCCTGGTTCCCAAGAATTTGAGAGTTAAAATTTTGCAGCACGCTCACGACTCTCAGTGTGCTGGACACATGGGTTTTTCCCGTACTAAGTCAAGAGTCCTTGCGGCTTTCTTTTGGCCATTGGTAAACAAGGACATACGGATTTATTGTCGATCTTGTAAAGTATGTCAGGAAGTTAAATCCAAAGGTCCACGGCATGCTGCACCCATTCAGGCGGCGGACATTCCTATTCGGCCGTTTCAAAAAATGGCCATAGACATTATTGGTCCATTTAAGATCAAGTCTGCCAGAGGACATCAGTTTATCTTGACGTGTGTTGATATGTGCATACGTTGGCCAGAGGCTATTCCTCTGAAGAGCATTACTACTGCTGATATTGCAGATGCTCTTTGGCTTATATTTTCTCGTCTGGGGTTCCCCGGAGAGATATTGTCAGACCATGGCACCCAACTAATATCAGATACCATGTCTCAAGTAATGTCTACCCTGCAGATAGATAGATCTTTAAGTAGTATCTACCATCCAATGTCTAATGGTATGGTCGAACGCCTTAATAGAACACTTAAAAACTTACTGGGGAAGATAACTGAGGATCATCCTCAAGACTGGGACAGAGTTTTACCTGCGGCCCTCTTCGCTTACAGAGAGGTACCCAATGAACATACGGGATTTTCTCCCTTTGAACTCGTCTTTGGCGCGCGTCCGCGTGGCCCTATGTCGTTGCTTCACGATCTCATAACATCTGACAATATTGACGATGACACAAAGTCATCCTACGAATATGTCATCGCGTTGAGACAAAAGATTATCGAAGCATGCAAATTAGCAACTTCTTCTTCTGAATTTGCGAAACAGAAGGCAAGGCAATTTGCCAATAAGAAGAGATGCTTACGACAACTTTGTCCTGGTGACAAAGCATTTGTATTACTACCTTGTAGGGAAAACAGATTGCTTATTTCTTGGAAAGGTCCGTACGATATAATATCGAAAATTTCCGATGTCGACTATATTGTCGATATTGATGGGAAGCATAAAACCTTCCACATCAATATGCTTACTGAATTCCATGAACGTCCGGATTATTTGCAACCCATTTTCCAAGCAACGGACAATTCTCCAGTACCACATGGTCATTACTCATCACTGTCCGTGATACAGGATGAGGAAACAAGTTTTTCAGATGTAAATCTTCCTCTTCCAATGATCCCACTTCATTCCAGTGAATCATGGAAGAACGTTACTGTCTCTCCTGATTTGTCTCTAGGAGAACAGCGACAAGTTTCAACTATGTTGCAAACATTTCAGGATGTACTCACTGACATCCCTGGACAAACTAATGTCATTCAACATGACATTGTGCTAACTGACCATACTCCTATTAGGGTTAGACCTTATCCTATACCTATACATTTCCAAGCACAGGTCGAGAAAGAGTTGGATGTGATGATAGATTTGAAAATAATCGAACCATCCACCTCTGCGTATTCTTCGCCGATGGTTATTGTGCGTAAAAAAGACAATAACATACGTCTTTGCGTTGACTATCGAAAATTGAATCAAGTAACGAAGTTCGATGCCGAACCTATGCCTTTACTGGAAGAGCTACTTACTCGACTCTCCAAATCTCATTTTTTCACTAAACTTGATTTGTCTAAGGGATATTGGCAAGTTCCTTTATCTGAACGCGCCAAACCTCTCACGGCTTTTTCAACACCTAGAGGTTTGTTCCAATGGAATTTTATGCCTTTCGGTCTTATGAACGCACCAGCTACGTTCGTACGCATGATGCGCCGAATCCTATCTTATCGGTCAGATGTCATTGCATATCTAGACGACATCTGTCTTTTCAGCGATACTTGGGAAGATCACTATTCAGGGTTAGATGAATTGCTGTCTACTTTGCGTGAGCACAACCTGACAGCGAAACCCTCTAAAGCCTATATTGGTTTTAGCGAAATTTCTTTCCTAGGCCACCGAGTTGGTCATGGTTTCCTAAAGACAGAGGACCATAATACTAGTAAGATACTTAACATCTCAATCCCTAAGACTAAAAAACAGGTGAGAAGTCTGTTAGGTCTTATTCAATTTTATGGCAGATTCATTCAGAATCTATCCTCTATCATGGCACCTCTCTCAACACTTCTAAAGAAAGGTTCGCCTAATGTGGTCCACTGGTCTCAGGAATGCCAATGCTCTCTGGATAAGATTAAAACACTGTTTTCAACACCACCTATTTTAGTGCTACCCACTAAAGATAAGACATTCGTTCTTCGTAGTGACGCTTCATCCACTGGGATTGGAGCGGCACTAATGCAAGAGTACTCTGGAACTCTGCATCCTGTAATGTATATTTCCAGAAAACTTAATGCGGCAGAAAGGAATTATTCGGTTTTAGACCGTGAGCTATTAGCTATGGTTTGGTCGATCCTCAAACTACAGAGATTCCTACTAGGCGCACATTTCATAGTAGAAACAGACCAAAAAGCTCTTACTGCTATACAGAGTAAGAATTTGAAGAGCTCGAGGTCTACTCGATATGCAATTGCTCTTCAACCTTTTCATTTCTCTGTGCGAGCTATTCGGGGATCAGATAATGTGATGGCAGACATTCTGTCAAGATGCCCACATGATTCAACATAACTATTAGGGCTTAGACTTCTTGATATGTCTAGTTCTATAGTAGTTCCTTTTCTATATCATGATAGATACACATTTGTAATTTAATAATATAATGATTGTATCACTACATAGCGGTTCATGTATGTTTATTCACCGCTGTGCTTTGATGATTTTTACTTCATAAATCATAAATTTAAGATATCTAATACGTAGTGATGATATGAATTTTTTAGGCATTGTGTAATTGCCAGAATTGTATTATACTTTGATGACACCTTCCTGGAAAAATATACTTGTAGAGAAATAATTTCTCTCAGTTTATGAGACACATTCTCACCAGTCGCTCCATAAGTCGACTTAGCCTCATATTAGGCGTTATAGGTATTCCTGATATTTTCATCTGCGCATTATTCATGCGTTGTGAGCCTATTGTACGTTGCTCCTAGATGTATTTCAAAAAAAAAAAAAAATGTTCCATTTTTTTTTTCCCCGGGAGGTGTGGTAAGACTGTTACGTGCAGTCTTTGATATCTTACAATATTATACATAGGTAATTTTTTTTAGTGCTTAAGGGAAAGTCATTATTGAGTTACTTCCCTTGAACTCCGCGGATAAATACATTTTTACTGCGATTTATTCGTTGTTTGGGTAATAATAGATTGTTCTTGCTTCAGAATATCTATGGCCTGAATTTATGTGTATTGTTTGTCTGAGTAGGACAAGTCTGTCTTATATCTGTATATCTTTACATATCTAGGTCGAACTATATGTTCTGTTGTCTCTAGAGAGGTCAAAGGCTATTCGGCGGATGTGTCGCTTGAGTGGGGTGATTTGGCTTCGTCCTGATAGGGAATGTGTGTGTTTTGCTATGTCGGCTTGATGCCTTGAAAAGTGATCTCAGTGGTTTTGGGGAAAGTGATAGTCGTCTAGACCTATCGTGTATGCTTTACCCCAGTGTTTATTCATCTTGCCAAGGAATGGCAGTTTCATATTCCCTCTACCAAGGTAATCAAAGATACTCTTATGAACTCTCGATCGAAGCCACCATTGTCGATAATTACGATTTGAATGTTTAAGAGAATATATTTGACTCGATGAAAAACGACTTCGATTCCTAGCAGCACTATATTCTGTAGAATGCAGTCTATTGTTCATGACCAAATCTACAGAGCAACGAAATGTTGTATGAATGACTAACTTTAGAACAGATTCATTATCTGTATTCAAACGTGAGTGACAGTTCACGAGTGGAGCCATCTTGGAACCAAAACATGTAGGACTTTCAAGAAGAGAAAAGGGATGCCCGTATTATCGCTTGATCAGTCCAGAGATCACTGCTACACATGAGAACCCATTGTTAGTGGTTCAATATTATTATATGGAAAAATATGTGCTGAACATTATGTTGAAGAATCGTTGCTAAACGAGATTAGGTTTAGAAGTCATCTGAAATATTGTTTACAAGCTGACGTGCTCAGTCAGTGACGTCAGATGATATATGTATGGGCGATACTGAGTGCTTGGCTATTGACAGTCCATTATACCATTATTCTACATGAGTGCCCATGTAACATTGCAAGACCATTTGTCCACTGTACTATGATGTATTATGGCAACCTGTGATTTGTCACTATCTGTGCTGTCGAGTGTGTACGTCCAATTAAACTTTAGAAAAGGTACACAGTCGTTGGTGTCGATGACTTCCGGTCATACATGAGTGTGAGAAGAGAACATTTGTCAACAACACGAACCCTTATCATCATTCGCACATTATACACTCCATCCATGTCTACACAACACTGCGTAGGTCAAGTTGACATTCCATACACTACAGTGGGGCAGGCAACACCATAGGGATCTTGTCAACTGATGATGATAGACGCCTGTCTTCCCGCCTAGGAGTGTTCTGGTGTACTTTATCAACATATATTATATCCAACTAAATATCAACTTTATCAGATAGTGTGACGTCATACAGCAGCAACCCATTCATGATAAGTGCACTTTTAAAAAGGACCAAACACTAAACGATTTTAGGTCATACCAGTCAATGATTAAAATTAGGACATAAACCTCAGCCATCGTGAAAGGGTACCCTAAATATAAACAGAACTTTTGTGTAGACTATTTTTATCTCCATTTACCCAGTGCTGTATACATTAACTATATACATATATTATATTTGTTTTTTTTTTCTTGTGTTTTTCTGTAACCAATTTAGCTTGGTCTAATATACATAAATTCATAGAAACGAGGTTCACTGTTGTTTCTTTCTTTCACTATATGTTCTGTATTGCTTGGTAGTTAACTGTTTTTGATAATTATTATCTTAATTACCAGCTGGGGGTCTCATGAGCCATATCAGTACCTCAGGGGAAGTGTGGCTGAAGACCTAACATACTCTCAGGATCCTTGATGGGATTTGCTTTTTTGCTTAACTGAGAAGAGTTTAAATTTCAGTCTCCTGAAACATTTCTTCTTACAAGTGTCGGACTATCACTTACAGCGAGCCACAAGACACTGTGGAAGGGATTGGTACTCTCTTTTATTTCTTCTATCTATCCTTTCTTCTACCCTGTCGCCACAAACTGGACTGCTCGTCCCGGATGAACTCATAGCATCTGTATGTTCCCTAGACTACAAGTAATTTATTGCTAATATACATTTTACTTTTTGGTAACAAACTTGGGTTAATAGTTTTGTTATCAAGTAATCTTATACAGCTTCCCAGTACACTTTGCATGTAACTGGTTTGATCTTATATGCAGTATATTGCACAGATAGAATAGTACACAAAATATAACTGGTGACTGATCTTCTAGTGTATGGTCCAATTTTTTAGTTAAGTTGTATACAAGATTTAACTGAGCTACTTAACTAAGAGCTATCCTATTGGTTGAAATTGTTGTTGTTGCAAAATTTTGTTTTATTGTTGTGGCAGTAATACACTATATTATTAATATTAGACAGTATTACTTTTACCTGTATTGGTTTGTGAGTAGGTTTATTCAAGCTCATTCGACTTGATCCAATATTGCAATGGCAGAGACAGCAAAAGTAAGAGCTTTGTTAATTGAGAGTGGAAAAGAGGTGGGGCTTGCAGGAAAAGAGCTTGCAGACTATGTATCCTCAGAGATGAAGAGCATCAGAGAGGCAGAAGCGGAGAGGGACAGGGAAATCAGAGAGGCAGAAGCGGAGAGGGACAGGGAAATCAGAGCGGCAGAAGCGGAGAAAGATCGTGAAATCAGAGCGGCAGAAGCGGAGAAGGATCGTGAAATAAGAGCGGCAGAAGAGAAGGAGAAGGAACGACAACATGCCCTGAAAATGAAGGAACTGGATGTGGAACTTCTCTCAAAAAGCAAGGAAGCTGGGAGCAATTCCGAAACTTCATCTTCTCCGCCCTCGCCCTTCAATCTGATAGTGCATCAGCTCTCTCTACACCACACCTGGGACCGATGGCCTTCCCTCTGGAGCCATTTATGGAGGGAAAGGATTCCATGGACAGCTTCTTGGACCGTTTCGAGAGGTTCGCTTCTTCGTTCGGGCTGGACCGGAAGAGGTGGAATCTGAAACTCTCGCAAGGACTCAGGGGTGCTGGCTATGATGTATTCCTAAAACTGGCGCCTCATGAACAGGATGACTATGACTGTCTTAAGAAAGCCCTCTTAGCTCGCTATGAATTGAATGCTGAGGCGTACCGTAAACGGTTCAGAAATTTCCGTAAAGAAAATGGAGAATCGTACACCCAGTATGCTGCTCGCCTGGAAGCTTATTTGCAGAAATGGCTCACTCTCGCGTCATTCGAGAAATCTTACGAAGGACTGCAAGAATTAATACTAATGGAGCAACTGAAAGAAATGATGAGCCCTGAGATGAGACGATTTCTGGTAGAAAACGGGGCAGAAAGGTTAAATACCATAGTTACCTTATCAGAACGCTTTCAGAATGCACAGGCTGAGACTCTGACCTCCAGACGGAGATATACAGACTATCCAGCTCGGCAGTCTGCGCCTAACAGCTCCAATAGTAATACAAGCTCCAAGCCACCCTACATGAAAACTCACCATGACAGACCCAACAATGGACAAACCCACAAGAACACGGAAAGGAAAACTTCCTATACAGCAAACACAGAGAGGGATGTGTGCCAACACTGTCGGTCGCCTAAACATAGTTCTCGTGATTGTAAGCGCCGACCCCTCCCCATGAATGCAGCTTGCATAACAACCAGATCTGACAGCCCGGAGCCCTCAAAGGATGACATAGATTCTTCGAAGCGACCAGCTGTCATTGAATCTGTTTTGGTTAATGGGGAGAGAGCTCTTTGTTTGTATGACACTGGATTATCTTATGATGCAATCGTCGCAGCTTCTCTTGTTAATTCTGACCAAATTACAGAGGAGACGATTGAAATACAAGGACCCACCAAATCTGGTGCGCCCATGATTCTACCAGTGTGCAAGATTCAGGTTCAATCGCGGTACGTGACTGGAGAAATCAGAGCCGCTGTTCTAAAGGATCCCATCTACCCCCTGATTTTGGGCTGTAGATATGTGTTCCTAGGAGAACCAGCCCGGCCTCTGTCAGTTGCGGCCGTACAGACCAGGGATCAGTGCAGGCAGAACCCTGAGTCTGGAACTCCTACCAACATCTTCCCAGAAGAGTTGAAGAAGGCACAAACAGCGGATAGCACTTTGTCGCCTTGTTTTAAAAAACTTCCTAAGTCTCATACCCCGCCTCTCAAGGGAGAGATTTATAAGAAGAATGGTCTGTTGTACCGCAGAGCAGGCAAAGGAGCGAGCGAACACTCACAGCTGATTGTCCCCTCATCCTATAGGACCCAAATATTAGAAATGGGCCATGCCTTACCCTTCAGCGGACACATGGGAATCGGAGCAACCATGCAGCGCATTTCTTGCCACTACTATTGGCCAGGAATGAACGCAGACATAAAACGGTATGTTCAGTCATGCGCACAGTGCCAAAAGGTGGCTCCTAAGCACTGGGTAGCTCCGGTAACGTTAGGAGAAATGCCTGTAACAGGTACCCCGTTCGAAAGGGTGGCAGTCGACATTGTTGGGCCCCTGATTGGGACAAAGAAAAAGAATAGCTACATCTTGACATTGGTCGACACATGCTCCATGTGGGCAGAAGCAGTCGCAATGCCTTCGTGCGACTCAACTCATATAGCGGAAGCGCTCCTTACTATATTTACGAGGTTGGGGTTCCCTCTTCAGATCCTGACGGATAATGGATCACAATTTCGGGGGAAATTAATGGAAGAAGTGTTTCGGATTTTCCAAACGCGACACATTCATACCTCTCCATATCACCCCCAGAGCAACGGCCAAGTAGAACGGTTCAATGGAACCTTAATTTCCATACTGCGAAAGCTGGAGCAGGAGAACCCAAGTTCATGGGATTCCTACCTGCCAGCGGCACTGTTTGCCTACAGAGAGGTACCTCAACACTCGACAGGAATTCCACCAGCAACACTGCTGTTTGGGCGCCCAATAAAAGGTCCTCTAGAGGCACTTCTGAGATCCTGGACAGACGATAAAGCGGATGACACAGTCATTACCGCGTCACATTATGTTGAGGAATTGAAGCAACGCCTCCAAACAGGTTGGAAGTTGGCCACTGCAAATTTGCGCAAAGCCCGTCAGAAACATGCGCAATATTATAACAGAACAGCTAAGGACCGAGAACTGAACATTGGGGATAAAGTTTTATTGCTCTTGCCAAGCAGCCATAATAAACTTCAGATTGGTTGGAGAGGACCCTATGCTGTTGTCGAGAAAATCTCCCGCACCAACTACAAGATAGCAATTAAGGGTAAACAGAAAATTTACCACATCAATCTGCTGAAAAAGTACAACGAACGTGCCTCAGTAGAGCCAGCCCATTTGATGGCCCTTGCAGTAGCCAGTGAAGTAGAGGATGAACCCAATGTAGCAGTCGAATACCCTCTGTCCTTGAGTGAGACTCAGGCCGATGTGCAAATAAGTCACACTCTAACACTGGAACAGCATGAGCTGGTGCAAACAATGTTGGAAAAGTATGCAGAAGTTCTCACGGACAGGCCAGGCCTAACCAGTTTAGTAGAATTTGATATGAAGTTGAAAGATGCAATGCCAGTCCGTGTGAAAAATTACCCTATACCCTATGCCAAGGCGGATGCATTGAGAGAAGAAATAGAGAAATTGCTCAGTGCAGGCATTATTTCTCCATCCGAATCACCCTATAGCGCTAGTGTTGTGCTCCTTCGGAAGCCTACCGGAGAGCATAGATTGTGCATTGACTATAGGAGACTGAATGCAGTGTCGGAGTACCAAGCTGAGCCTCTGCCAGATCAAAACTCGCTGTTCACTAAGCTAAATACAGCTCGGTATTTCTCTAAGATCGACCTTAGCAAGGGATACTATCAGATTCCTGTGAAGAAAGAGATCCGACCACTGCTGGCATTCAGCACCCCGGAAGGACACTTTGAATTTAATGTCCTCCCATTCGGATTACATAATGCGCCTAGCACATTCACGAGAATGATGAGAAAACTTCTCGCACCCCTTCATAACCCTGCTATTACAAACTTTATGGACGATATACTCATCGCCACAGACACCTTTGAGGAACACCTGAATGCAATAGAGATGCTACTCCGAAGGCTTAAGGACACAGGTTTAACCGCCCGTCCAACTAAATGCCAGATAGGTTTTGACCAACTGGGGTTTCTTGGCCACACCATTTCACAAGGGTACATGTTCCCGGAAGAACGTAATGTTGACAAACTGCGCAATGCACCTCGCCCTATTACTAAAAAGGATGTCAGATCGTTCGTCGCGTTATGTGGATTTTACCAACGCTACATTAAGGATTTCAACACTATTAGCGCCCCACTGACGAACCTTACGAAAAAGAATACTCCGGAAAAAGTGATCTGGACCGCTGAGTGTGAGAATGCTTATAGTACCCTCAAGGAAAAACTCACAGAGAAACCTATTCTGCACCTACCGAACTTAAGCCGACCATTCATACTACGCACCGATGCTAGTCAGATTGGGATTGGAGCCACCTTGCTACAAACTGGGGAAGACAATGCGTCTACATTATTCCCCATAGCTTTTGCTAGCCGAAAGTTGAATGCTGCTGAAAGAAATTACTCCACTATTGAACGGGAATGCCTAGCTTTGGTATGGGGAATTCAGAAATATCAACCATACTTATATGGAAAGCCCTTCACCGTTCAATGCGACCATCAACCCTTAATGTTCTTAGCAGCTTCTAAAAACCTGAATTCAAGGCTCATGAGGTGGTCAATGTTAATGCAACCATATAACTTCAAGGTTGAATATATACCTGGGAAACTCAATGTCGGAGCAGACTTTCTCAGCCGTCATCCATGCAGTGGGGAAGAACAGGCAAGTCAGCAGCGACCCAATAAGCCTAACCTCCCTAAAAACTTCCAGGATGGTGAGGGAAATCAAACTAGGACAGAGAGGGATCGAGAAGAAGATGTCAGTCGAAACTAGTTCACCTTACGATAAACTTTCACAGGGGGCTATTGTCGCGAAATTATTCGTCTGACAATCTTCTGTCTTTCTCTGCCTCATCGGACAATGACCCAGCTCTGTATTTTTTCTGAATGCCTCATGGGACAATGACCTCCCTCGGAATTTTCGAGTTCATTGTCGCATTGATATTTACCTGAGAGGCTAATGACCCAGATAAGCCGGGATTTCCAATGACCCGGAGGAGCTCAGGCCACTGCCCCAGATATTCAGGATTTCCCCGGCATAGTTCAATTTCAGAACATTCACCTGTTATCAGTAGGGTAGGAATTTCCTGACTTGGCAGAGGTGAATGACCGCGGTTAGCTGTATATATGAGATTATAGAACGTGTATATTTTACTCACATCTGCAAAAGCCCCGAACAGACAAGCCAGTTGCAGATACTTCTAACAAATAATCTGTCAGACCAGCGAGAGAAATACTTATATATAGTATATGCCGTTTTTGAGCCAAATTCAATCTTGGAATCAATTCGGGTGAGCGAAATGCATTATCTTCTTATATGCAATTATTTGTATTGAATGTTTGAACTGCTTTCCATTATTATTTCATTATATGCAATTAACATTAGTTAATGTTTGCACAGCTTTTCAGTCAATTGCCTACTTCCATGTAATGGATATATTTTACCAAATGCATATATTTACGGTTATATGATTTTATATGCCTTTTGTATGCTTTTGATGTCCTCAGGTTGTTTTACAGAAAGCATGTGCGCTACCCTGGTAGCTTCTTTTATTTAATGTAACCATTATCGCATCCATGTATTTACTATATGATTTTGTATGCCCTTAAAACAGTTGATAATATATGTATGCCTATGCCCCTACCCTATTAATATCATATGTTTGCAGCTCGAAGAATGGCGCTCAACATTGGTCCATGTCATTTATATAATAATTTGACTAATATCTGAGCCTCGTTTATGGACCACACTCAGGACAAATTAATGCCTCTAACCAGAGAGCTAAATAGATTGTTCCTTTGTGTCTATCTCCTAGCTCCCTGGTGGTGACAAAAGGCAGGTGAAACTCGCAGTAGTGTAGTGAAACCTTGCAATACTTGACACGAATTATTCCAGCAACTTGGCCGGGGGAAGAAACCTTGCAGTGATAGTGTGACGTCATACAGCAGCAACCCATTCATGATAAGTGCACTTTTAAAAAGGACCAAACACTAAACGATTTTAGGTCATACCAGTCAATGATTAAAATTAGGACATAAACCTCAGCCATCGTGAAAGGGTACCCTAAATATAAACAGAACTTTTGTGTAGACTATTTTTATCTCCATTTACCCAGTGCTGTATACATTAACTATATACATATATTATATTTGTTTTTTTTTTCTTGTGTTTTTCTGTAACCAATTTAGCTTGGTCTAATATACATAAATTCATAGAAACGAGGTTCACTGTTGTTTCTTTCTTTCACTATATGTTCTGTATTGCTTGGTAGTTAACTGTTTTTGATAATTATTATCTTAATTACCAGCTGGGGGTCTCATGAGCCATATCAGTACCTCAGGGGAAGTGTGGCTGAAGACCTAACATACTCTCAGGATCCTTGATGGGATTTGCTTGTTTGCTTAACTGAGAAGAGTTTAAATTTCAGTCTCCTGAAACATTTCTTCTTACAAGTGTCGGACTATCACTTACAGCGAGCCACAAGACACTGTGGAAGGGATTGGTACTCTCTTTTATTTCTTCTATCTATCCTTTCTTCTACCCTGTCGCCACACGAAGCATAACGATTATGCTGCGTCATCTATCTATCTATCTATCTATCTATCTATCTATCTATCTATCTATCTATCTATCTATCTATCTATCTATCTATCTATCTATCTATCTATCTATCTATCTATCTATCTATCTATCTATCTATCTATCTATCTATCTATCTATCTATCTATCTATCTATCTATCTATCTATCTATCTATCTATCTATCTATCTATCTATCTATCTATCTATCTATCTATCTATCTATCTAGATGTCCGCCCCTCCCTCCACCTGTCTGTCGTCTACCTTTCTCTCATCCTGATATATTGGTTCTACACCCTTTTCTCCATCTCTTCCCCCAATGATCTACTTTTGTAACCCTCACATTTTCAACCTACTACGTTCTATTATGTCGTTTTATCACTCATAACTTCGGATAATAATCTTAAACATTAGCATTCACTCAGGCCTTAATCTATACTTCTCTCCAGCCCACATCTGTCTGGAGAACATCCTTAGAGAATTAGTAGGGGGAAAAAAACGAGAGAGCTAGACAGGAAAAAGCACTGAGGAAAATAAATGACAGCAACCGATCGTTACGAATCTTTAGAAGGAAATATTATGGCCAAGTAATCATACATTTCTTTGGCGGCCAAATGACTACAGACTGGAAGTCACCATGCGCTTTCTGCTTCCCGTCTGCCGAAATTATGGCCATGAAATTGGCCCGTAACATGGACGAAGATGACATTGATATAGCTGAACGTTCTTGCTGGAGCCATCGATTTCCTAAGACTGTATGCAGCTGAAGAAATGAGAAGAGATATCATGGAATTGAAATAAGCAGTAGGAGTAAAGGTGATTCTTGGAAGAATCATCACAAATGTTACCCTGTAACTCCATTGTAGAGCATACGTCTGCAACAAGTTCAAGTCGAGTCTTCCTGTACTGTGCCATCATTTCCAGCTTTTTCCGCGTCTTCTTTGTCCATTTTAAGCCTACCTTCAGTTCCATTCTCCGTGTGTTATTTAAAAAAAAAGTCTTTCTCCCTCTATTTATCTTATGTTGGGGATTCCCTAAAAAGCACCGTCTTTTAATGTTATCAACTGGTTTACTTAACGTGTGTCCTATTGTCACAGAATGACCTCGAAACTTTTCATATCTTGTGCCATCCCGTAATTTATGTTGTGCTCTTCGCGTTCTATTTTCCTTCTCGGACAATATTTGGTATTTTCGAGTCATTGTTTAAACGTCTTCCTGTAATAATTCGTCATGATGTTAGCCTGCCCATCCTCGCTGAGAGTAGATACAGGTAAGACCAGATTAGCCGCCAGTCATTTTCGCGTAGTGACACCAGGTGTTTGTGTTTGCACCTGGAGCACCGGTCAAATGACAGACACACATGACGGTAATGTTGACGACGGGACAGAATTGTTACGAAGACATTATTTGTGTAGGAAATGACTTTTTTAAAAATCACGCAGTAATTTTGCCTTTGAGAAAGATTGTTGTGGGATTAACCCCTTTAACAGGCATGATTGAATATCAATTGGTCTGAGCAGTTTTCTATATGTCACGGAAAGCCGGAATCCTAGGAATCTGAACACAAATTCAGAGTGAGAGCCTAGTGTAAAGTAATACCCCAGGCCGCGTGTAAGAGGCATCTTAAACAAGTTGCCTTAACTATTTTCCTGAGCCAGGAGTCAG
Source organism: Oreohelix idahoensis (assembly GCA_024509875.1). NCBI lineage: Eukaryota > Metazoa > Mollusca > Gastropoda > Stylommatophora > Oreohelicidae > Oreohelix > Oreohelix idahoensis. Next base: position 14,287 of record JAMPIV010004474.1, read on the forward strand.
TAAACCCAAGAGATTTTGAGGTGAGTTGTACATTTTTAAATTCTACATTTTGTATTTATTAACACGTGAAAATTGCTAGTGGATGTCCAAATCATATGAGGCTGTCAACCTCAGCATATAGCATGATGATGTCATGAACCACCACTGCAAGAGCTGGTGACTGCTTTATGCGAGTTTCTCAGAGAACCAAAAGCAGAGGTAGTCCCAAGATCCATATGGAGCAGGGAGTGGATGATGATAGAACTGATGTACATACTTATTATATTATTCTCCTTTTCAACCAGTGCAAATGTAAAGATGACCAATATAAATGCTATGAATGTTTTCCGCTCACTGGGTTTAATATTAATGCTCAGAGAGGGTAAAGTTCTGAGGTAGATGGGATGGTGGAATGAAAAAGGGAGGGAGGGGGGCGGCACATAATTGTGTGTCAGGAAACCTAATACTCAGGAGGGTATTTGTTTCTTTTCTGTCATAATACTAGTCGGTGGCACCAGCTGAAGGTGCCATCTCTGGAACAAAGTGTGTGGTATAAGTGGCCTGCTGTCAACGCTAGGCACCATCATCAGATGGGTCTTGAAGACGCTTGACCAGCTTTGTGATTATTCCCTGATATTTCGTGGAACGTGTCACAACGTTCAGACTTGACCAGTAACGAGAGTGCAGCAGTCCATAACCTGCAAAGAACCAAACATCGGCGGAAGCATACACCAATAAACTTACTGGCAGCTAAGTACAAACTTAAAAGCTGCCAAGTGAAATTTCAGACAATTCCCTCAATATCCATCACATCACCTTGTGATGATTACCTTTTTTAAAAGAATTATTCATTTTACACTGTTAAATATAATTAATTATTAAATTTGTTATTTATATATACATATACAAATTTATAGTTGATTTAATAATTGTAAGTGTACTTTACCCGTCACCTTAAATACACTTAAAACAGAGCTACTAAATTTAGATTTCACTGAATTAAATCAGTTGGGGGCTCAAAGAGCTAAATCATACAATATATCTCTTCACAAAAGTTATCGGACAGATAATAAGTTAACTGTGCTAAGACACATTCAGCATTGTTCTTGATTTCTGAATATCTTGTGAAATCTACCTCAAGGTAGAAGCATCATCATCCTTCTATTTGCATCTCTGCCAAGAGTAATCTTGTGCGAAGGTAGATACATTTGAAGACTCACACTAGATACTCTAGATTTCGGCCATTGCTGGACCATCACTGCAGAGCAGATGAGAGGCGACCCGTGACACCTATCCAACGCCGACGTCTTGTCCTTATTTCTTATTCCACTTGTATATGTCTCAATTACCTTAAATACACTTAAAACAGAGCTACTAAATTTAGATTTCACTGAATTAAATCAGTTGGGGGCTTAACATCTTTACATTTGTTCCACAGAATGATCTGGTTATACCATATTAAATCTTCTAATCTGCGCGAGCTCCCACTTGCGAAAGTCTTAATTTTTTGGTTATCGTTTTTGTTGTTTTCCATGTCCAAGAGCCATACATTAAAATGCCTTATCATTTGAGTTGAAGATTCTTATTTATGCATTTTGGTCTTGATTGCTTTAGATTTTTATATATCTTCTAATGTACTTAAACCTCATCTTGTCTTTTATATCCTTATTGTGATATAACTGTTCCTTCAACTTTGTGTTTGTTGCTGCTAAGGTATATGTCCACATCTTTCTCCAAGTGCAGTTAACAGTTATCGTATTTATTCTCATAGCCATTGTCTTTTCCCTGTGTACTTTCAGATCATCAACTGCAATAGGTGGACATATATGTATAAAAACTGGGATATAAATAGATGTTAGATTAGAATAAAACATAGCAAGAAGATACATTCTGTATATAAAGCAAACACTTCAGCACCATCTACAGAAAGACAACTGCTATTCTATTAAAACAAAATAAAACTAAGATAACCACAATAAACTTCTCATAACCATCTACGACATACAAATGCACCCTGAATTTAGAGCAAATAATGTGTCAGCCTTTTATTTTTTAGCGTAAACAAGATGAATAATATGAAATTGTGCACGAAGCTGGTAACACCATCATGTTAAACAAATTGTAACAGAAACCCCTACGGCTAGAGTATGTGGATGCTTGGTGCAGGATTCCTGCAAGGACACTAGCTGAGATAGTGGTTCAAGTCTCAATTAGGAGCGAAAATAATAATGATAATGATGACGAAACCTGGCATACGAAAACTGACATACTCCAGTTAAACGGGGCGGAGCCATGATTGGATCTATGCCAGACGACAATGAGCAGGGCTTTTGTCTTTTCTTGTTTTTGTTCCCTATTTAAATCGATGATCTCGTTACGTACCTAATATATTACATTGAGCCTATTCCATACACGGCATTGGGTTTCAACACAGGACTCTAGAACATCATCATCAACTCTTTGTTCGCTACCTATAGAGTAAATAAATAATGTAGGAAACATTGAGTCCTGTGAACAGTAAATAAATCTTCCACTACACATTACTGGACACAAGTATTTTGGCCTTTATTTGGTCTATACTTGCTGATAGGAAAATTATATTAGTGATTGCGTCTTTAAAAACAATTGTCTGGGTCGTCCAGGGGACTATGTACCATACTTGTGTGAGTGTCATGAGAATGACCTCAGCCAATAATGTACTTTTTTGGGGTGCAAAATTGGCTGAGCGCCCTTTCACGATGTACTGTCACAGCTAGGCGATGGCGCCATTTCGTTGGTCCTAGGTTAGATTCCCGGTAAGCCTATCACTTATATTTTCTTGTCTGTTGTCTAGTGTCATCCTTTATGTCTTAACGTGTACCTGTTAATTACCTTTATTTATTTATTTACTAATTTATTAAGCTGTAGAGTAAGGGGCCACAACTATAACTGGTTTGCTTGCAGGAAGCCTGCGTCAAAGTACATGCTCCTGCAGAAGTTCTTCGGCAGCTATTTGTTTTACAAGTTGAGGTTGTCAACCTCATACTGCCACGCACAACCTCATATGAGACAGCAATAGTCCTGGTATTTTTTTTTTCTTCTCGAAGACCCACAGCAGCTGCATGGGGCACGTCGGACGTAAGGATCTATTTAAAACGTCAAAAGTTGACTTGAGTCAACTTAGGGAGAAAGGAACTTGATGGTTGCCCAAGGCATTATCGATGAAGAATCTTCTCAGTTTAAAAGGAAAAAAAAAAAGTATGTGTTATTACGGCTGGAATATTTTGCTCACGCGCAAAGCGCTTTATATATGTTTAGCTGTAGAACAAATTTAAACTGCGATTTTACCGTTGTTTACATTTCTTTTCTTATTTGATTCCTTTACTCAATTCGAATATTTTAATTCCCATTCTGTCGCTATATAGTATCTCGAAGTAAAGAGAGTTGAAAAATTCGGGGCCGACATGAGGGCGTAACAATTTTCGCAACCAAGGGAAGTTACAAACTTCCGGTATATTATGAGTGTGGAACAAATTCATACGCTTGTGGTACGTAGCGAAATAGCAGGCGGGATGCAGAGGCGGTGGAAAAACTAATTAGACGCCGGGACGTCATTGACCGGCCTTGTAGCGAACAGAGATGGGACCGTCAGTAGTCATGATTTGACAAGTGTGATGTGCACGAGCTTAGACAGCTATAAACAGCGCTCGTGTTTTTTTTACTGGACTTTGCTGCAAGTAAAACAAAACCCACAATGTTTTTAATGTGCACACGACCTCGAGATGTAAACTTGCAGATGAGTAGTTATTTAATCGCTAGCAAAATAGATAGTGGTATATTTTTCAAGCGTGAGCACTTATTCAGTTCAGGTCTGAATAAGCGAACGAAGAAAAAGACGGAAAAAAAGGTTGAATAAATAGTATGATTTTATTACTGCTATTGTTGCTACATCTATTACTGTTAATGCTACCGTAACTACTACCATTACTACAATTATTAACTAAAATAATATAGCCGGCATAATAAATCAGCTAACGAAGATAAGCAAAATAGAGCATAATATAATTTATAAAAATTATAAATAGCTGATTGGATTTTAGAATCTAGAGAATATTCGTAAGAAGCTAATTGTGACGTATAATGGAAAGAGAGCCTACAGTAATCTGACAGGCTTGTAACCTCGTAGCGTTCTATGATTTGCTAGCAAAACCACGCATTTTTTCTACCTGTGTGTACTTACACAAGCGTACTTTTCGTCCCACCTCTTTTTCTGTGAACACGAGCAAACGTAATGTTTACAAACTGCATGACCTGTCAGTCATAACACGTAGCGAATCAGGTTTGTTTACCTAGTTTTCTCACGCGAGCTTATCTGTCAATCATACGATACCTGACAGACTGCACGTGAAAAACACAGTCTTTGAAGTCCACGAGGGGAGATCCAGGATTTTCCCGAGTGCGCTTTGATGTCGATTCACGGGCAAAAATCTTCGAGAACCCCGTTTCACGGATATAAGTCTTTTGATGGCGGTCGAACGCCCGAGAAAGGCAGACAGTAAACTTTTATCTGGTGAACTCTGTTCTGATTCTCCGTTACTCACACAATAGTGCGAACAGTAACATCATCTATACATCAGAGAAACATAATGATATATAAACTGTGTTTTCTTAAACTTGCTATCAGTTGTCACTCAGAATTTTTGGATAGTCTAAGCACGTAGTTCTAAAACCATTGTGGAAAATGTGTTAATAGCATTCGTGGGGATTTTCATTCTGATTTTCTGGTAATATAAATTAGTGCTTACGTGTTTAAAAGTGTTAAGCTTTTACCATTATAATTCACTTAGATTTTCTAGCGTTAAAACTAGTGAAATAAAATAACGCGTAGCTATTTCATACCAGATGTTCAGTTATAATGTTAATTTTCACCACACGCTTTCTCACACAAGAAGAGACGGTTTTAGCTGACTGAGTTATATGCTAGGCGCGACTGATAGTGACAGAAAAGAATTCACGCTTATTTCTTTGTGCGCATTTATTATAAGTGCCTATTATTTAATACCATACGATGACTAACAGACGCCGACAATTTAATAGCTATTAACGACAGGCAAAATTTATGTAAAGGCGCGTATGGATTGAATAATAATTTACATTGATCGTTGACCGGGAGCAGGAGGGGAAGAGCTGCATAACTCAACCAAACCTGCACTCGCTAAGCGACGCGCGATAGGATAGGCTAAAGACACCGTGTGCCTTTTAAATTTAATCAGGACTGACGGAGTGGATAAGAGATCGGCTTGTCCCCGTCTGTGTGCATATATCTAGCTATATAGAATAGTAGCATTTTTCCATAAATGTTTCTTATATATTCCTAGCAGACCTGATCAAGGGCGTCCAGCGGTCTTTTGGTCTTTTCTTTTTACTGATTGGTTAATGTTGTCTTTTCTTGACTTGTGCGTCACCAATTTCATTGGTGAGCAAATATTTGCCAACGATACATGAGAAACATTTTAAGGGGTAAAATTTAACTGGACTTTCCAAACCCAGCAATATTTTTTTAATTTTATCAGCCCACTGGGGTGGTGAAAAAAATAAAATTCAATCCCGACTTCTGACAGTCGTATTCAAGCGTAGCATCCAGAATTTACGCTGTTTCAGACTCGGCACTCTACCATAGAGCCAGCCGATAGGATTATCATCATTTATCAATTGTAACATTTTTAGCAACCCGATGTTTCCCAATACTGGAAGTATTTTCCTCTTTTAACTGTGAACCCCAAGATCACGTTTGCTACATCAACTATTGGCGGTGACATTTTTTCTTCCAGGAAAAACGCACACCAGATTCGGCGTTCACCTCACTAGTCTTTATTTGACAGAGGATGGACTGGGGCCAATTTGGGAAGTACACCTGACATTTAATATAGTCAGGAAACATTGTAATTCCAAGGGATATCACCAAGAGTAGGTAAGAGAGATCGAGTGGCCACTGTATGAAAGAGAGAGTGAATATTTTTCTTTCTTACAGGGACTTTACCAAAACTGGATTTGCTTAAACTTGTTAACTTTACTGGGTAGCATATAGGAGGAACCTGTTTACTTTACTGTCTATTCTGTCCATAGTGCTAACCTTTGACCTTTGGGTTATTAACTTTTTGGGTTCTTTTTTCTCCATGGGGGAGTGTTACGGTGTTTTTATTGATGTCGTCTGCTATAGTTTTCAGTGCGCAATTTTAGGTTGATAGAATTAATGTAGATTGATGTTGATACTTCACGGATTAGTGAACGCAAATTACACGGTCAACTTGTGACGTGTTAGCGTTGATAAGGTCACGCTTCGTGACTTGGATACTGGACCCTTTTTACGTGGATCGTCAAGCCGTGAAGACGTGTCTCACATCCTTCCAATGTTAGGCTTCATAATTGCCGCAAAATACAGAATTGTATATAAGGACACAGGGTCAGTATGTCGTTCAGATGAAAATAATATTGTCAAATGCTCAAATATTGGACTCAACCCAACGGAACTTACCACGATTAATATTCGTTCAAAAGTTGTTTCAATCACGTTATAGTTAATATGTTCAATCATTTATGTATTGGTGTGTATCAGCACGATGAACTCTTACATACAGAAGTTAGTTATCTACAATACTTCCAACGAAGTTCGAAAGGAAACTAGAACTATGGTAATATCATTGCTAACCGATGACCCAATTACTCAATGACCCACAATTATATTATTTATAAATAGACCACGGACTTACACAATCAAACCCTGGATCAACCTGTATCAACTGGTGGCCAGTGTGGGGATCGAACCCACGACATTCGCGTTATCAGCACGATACAAAAGTGGCAATTTCACAGATATAAATGATTTTATGAACTAAGCAGAAAAATCGGAAGTGCTGAAAGGTCAAGGATGAACTAAGGCGAAATTAAATCTGTACACTAAAAATGATGACGTAGACATGGACTCATATAACGGTTATTACAATATATATGAAAATAAAATAATAGCAAGATCAGAATTGACGGGATAGATTACGAACATTACTACAGAAATAAATAAAAATGAAACTGAGTACAGCAAAATACACCGGTTATATACAGGACTTCACACCTAACACCAAAGGTCAAATAATTTCAAGTGCAAACGAAGTAGCCATCGTCAAAACTTCAAAGGGTTTCTTTGCAAAATGGAATTATATTTATATGTATGAGGAGGGCAAGGTTGTCTTGTACTAAATTATAGTCGTATAGATAGGCTGGAATAGAGAAACTTACTCATTCCATAGACATATTTTGTTCCTTAAACTATCACCCGTGAAATCTATTTCTCACACCTTTTTCTCACGTACTTATCAACACCCACTCTACTCAGACGGGACAAAAAATAACTCACAACCTATCTGTACGACACTAATGGATGTAGATGAATGCATCAAGAGATCAAAAATTTACTTATCAAGAAATATTTGATGCTCATCAATAAAATACTAGTGAGAATGTATTCTGAGCCTGAAAAGCTTGAATGAACGAACAGCTGAACTAATCCCCCCCCCCCCCCCTTTTTTTTTTTGCTCCTGTAGTTAGCCCCCATTGTAGGAAGACTGAACGTATACACTTCAAATACTCGTGCAGTTTATGTAACGATTTGTGTTATATGATGAGGTTGCAGACCCCAAGCAAAACCTTACGTTAATCGCCACTTAAGGCATGCTTTGGTCAGTTATTTCTGTGTCCCTTCAGAAAATCCAAAGAAATAACAGCAGCCAGAACTATTATGGTTTAGCAGCGTTTCCTTACCCTCTAACGATGCAACTGAATTCGTTAATCATATAACAAAAATCTAGAATCACGTATGGGTGGAACACAATTTAGGAATAATACATGTGCGTGATAACATTTCATAGGGAATAGCATAAAGTGATCTTTTTTTAAATGTAAACAATATAACATACATGTTTGAATATCATTTTGCTATAACTCATGGAAATACCCCTATAAGATGTGGGAAACATACAAGCATCTTGGCAGCAATACAAGCATCTTGGCAGCAATACAAGCATCTTGGCAGCAATACAAGCATCTTGGCAGCAATACAAGCACCTTGGCAGCAATACAAGCGTCTTGGCAGCAATACAAGCACAGGTTGAGGGTCAAATCATCGCGACATAAGAACAGACAAGGCAAGAGAATCTTTAATTCCAGGCCGGGGGGTGGGGGTCGGGGGGGTGGGGGGAGAGGGGGGGGGGGGGGTGGGAGGGGGGGGGGGGGGGGAGGGAGGGAAACCAACAGCAATCACGTCCCGCACAAAAAAAATAATCTTCAGAGTGTAAAGGCACTCCTATTGTATGGATTTGAAACACTCAGATGGTCAAAAGTCACCTACTGTCATAAATGGGTTCTTGCGCAGAATAGAATAATTTCAGAGTGCAGTGGTATGATAAGATCACCAGTGTGTAATTGATGGAAAGAACCAGACAAATACCACTGACACAACAGATGAAGAAAGGAGATGGACCGGGGCAGGGAGAATAAAGACAGCAACAGGAGAAATAGTACTTTACTTTGGAAGAGAGGCTGGTCAGCACAATGAAGGCGTAGCCATTATCCTGAAGAAAGGAATAGAAAGGTCATTACTGGAATGGAAACCCATAAACAACAGACTGAATAAGACAAGACTGAGAGGAGGATATCACCATAAAAAAACAACCACAATTATACAATGCTATGCACCAACAAATGACAGCGACGAAGAGGTCAAGGACGAATTCTATCAACAGCTACAAAAGAAGAGGGAAACAGCACCTAGATATGATCTTATCATAGTAGTGGAAGACCACGGTGCGAAAGTTGAAACACTCAATACATACAATGAAAAAGTAATGGGGAAATGCGGCAGTGGAACAGCAAACGAGAATGGGGATAAACTAATAAGCTTCTGCAGCATTAACAATTTGGTAATTGGAGGAACATTTTTTCCACACAAAGAATTTCACAAATTAACATGGGAATCCCCAAATGGCCGGGACAGCAACCAGATAGAATACATTGGGATCAATGGTAGATGGAGGCATTCATTACAAGATGTAATAGTAAGAAGAGGTGCAGATATGAGAAGCGATCATCATTTAGTAGTAGCAAGACTGAAGGTGAAAATCAGAACTGCTGGGCCAATTGTAACTAAACAGAAAAGGTATGACATCATAAAACTGAAGGACCCCCTTATCAGAAAAGTTTTGCTAGGAAAATACAGCGACTGATGATGTTGACCAGATATTCAACACCATTTCTACAATATATAAAGAAAGCAGCAAATCGTGCATGGCATTCCAGGAAAGGGAGAGACACGATTGGATAACATCAGAAACATTAAACACCATTTGAGAAAAGAAATGAACTGAAAGAAAATAGAAGCAAGGTCCCCAAGTTAAAGGAAATATATAGCGAACAGTAGTCTGCTAGAAAAGGAAGTAAAACGTCAAATTCGAGCCAACAAAAGGAAATTCCTGGACGATCTTGCAAGACAGGCAGAAGAGGCAGCACTAAGAATTGAAGAACGCAGACAGTATATAAAATAATCAAAACTATCAGCAGAAAATGGGGTGCAAACAGTATTACGTTAGTAAGAGACACGCAATAGAAATCTCATCACCACAGCACAGGGGCAGGAAACAAGATGGAAAGAGCACTTCAGAGAAACACTGAATAAGGAACCACCAGAGGCGCAGCTGAAATGTTCTGTGAGGCTGAAAAAAAAATGATCTAGTTGTAAATACAGACATTTTACGAAGAAATCATCACATTATAGGCTATCAAAGGGTTAAAGAATGAAAAAGCTCCTGGTCACGACAATTTAAAATGCTGAGTTATTCAAGGCAGAAACCTGAACTAGCAGCAAAACTATTAGTACCACTTTTGCACAAGGCTGGAAAACAGAGACAACACCAAAGGAGTGGAATAATTGTCTAATTGCCCAAGAAGACCGACCTTGCAGACTGAAACAACTGGAGAGGAATTACTCTCCTCTCAGTTCCCAGTAAAATACTAGGCAGGACAATTATCCACAGAATTTTCAAAAGCAGTTGGACCATTAAACTGAGGAAAAGGACAAGCAGGGATTCAGAAAAGATTAGAAGGGACCCAAGACGCGTCAACAGTGAGGAATGCAGTAAGCGACCCATAGCTTGACTGCCTGCGTCAGGGTCAGCGAAGCAGAGCTGACCAAGACCCTACTCCACCTCCACGTGGTGGTCCTAGAAACAGGCTGCCTCACTGCAGTCTGGCTGAGGAGTAGGGATCGAAGAGGGAAGGCAAACCCGGTCCCCAAAAATGCCGTGCGGAAGTCGGATGTGTCGGTCGAAAGGCGCAAATAATACCGCAGCTCCCGCTGTAATTTCCCCGGACATAAACAGCAACCAACGTTTTTTTTCAGGACGAACGAGGCGAAGGGGAAGAAGATAGGTCCAAGAAGAAAGATTAGAAAATATAACAGATCATATATTCACCTCAGGAACATTATAGAGTGGGCAGATGTGCACAGAATGGCAGCAAAGCGTCCCCCAGAGAGACAGCCTATTCATGAACTTTGTTGATTTTGAAAAGGCTTTTGACAGTATACACAGGGACAGCCTATGGAAAATACTGAGGGCTTATGGAATTCCCAACTGCATTGTTTCCATCATAAAAAAGCCTCTATGCTAACTTTACATGTAGTGTTGGGCAGAGCAAACTAACGTATGAGGTGAAGACAAGAGTACGACAGGGATGCCCCTTTTCAACCACTTTATTTGCCGCCGACTGAGCAAAGTAGAAGCAGTTTGTTGCTGCCCTACAAGACGCCACCAGGTGTGATGACCACTGACTTCTTTGACAGTTGGCGGCTAAAGATCAAAGTAGAAGTGGAAGAAGAAGAAGAATAGATGAAAAAAATAAGACGTTGGCATTAACGAGGACACAATTGAAAACCAGCTGATAACATTATACGGCAACTGTTGCTCTTGCGTTCCCATGGTAACAGAAATTGAGGGAAACTCACGGATAAGGGAATTAGAGCTTAAAAGAGACAAAAAAGACACAGGAAGAACTGAAGCGGATGGCACCAGGATAGGAAGAGCTTAGTATGCAATTTGAAGGCATACATTACACAGGGAGTTGAATTGTACTGATAATGATTCTTCCGAGAATCCCTTTAATTTGGTATGATGATGATTATAGTAATACAAAGTTTACATACTCTGCGCTTAAACTATCATATAGTGCGCAAAAGAGCTAGGCTTAAAAAAACAAAACGATATGAAAGTAAAATTAATACACTGCACTAAAAGTGAGAGGGTTAGGACTTCTCTTGTTATCACTGCTACACTTAAATGCCATTGTAATTAATTATAAAATATTATACATAATATGATATAGTAAATTTTAAAAGTATGACAGTTTGGAAAATTGCCAAAATACAGAGAGACTCTGAGTGCACAAATACTGTAAATAGACTGAATTGCTGACAATAAGACAGCCGTCCGAAGCCAATCTCGAATTCAGGTGCTTAGCGCGTCAAGCCGAAAAACGCCGAAAGAGCAGAACAAGCGCCGAACACACACACATATACCATAGTACTTGGTGTTATATAATTTATATTATATATGGCCTAGCGACGATATATATAATATTATATTATATATGTTATATATATTATATATATTATATATATAATATATATATATATACTTTATGGTTAGTTATATATATAAGTATATAAAGTATATACATTTTGTATATGTGAAAGGGGTATTCATTTTGTGTATTGTTACGTTTTCGAATACGACGTATAGGTTTTGTTTTATATCGTGTGTACAATTGAGATAGGAGATGAACTGCCTATAACCAGAAGGACGAAATCAAGAGCCTCTTTTTAAATAATTATATAGCTTATCCTGCCTGAGGAGGACGAAGCTACCGCTCGCACCAAATGAAGAGCTGCTCCCTACGGGCGCCACCTCAGATTGGGCGAACAGAAGAAACTCTTACAGGCAAGCAGAAGAGACAAGAACACACCGAAAAAGAACACACACACAAAATTAATTTTAATTAAAGAAAAAAAATTAATAAAAAAGCAACTGAAGGTTATCACTTCAAGGGCGTATCATCACCATAGGCAGTTAAGACTGCTAATACTAAAAAAAACCTCTCGAGGCGCACCATACATTTCAAACGGTAGAGAGAGAGAGAGAGAGAGAGAGAGAGAGAGAGAGAGAGAGAGAGAGAGAGAGAGAGAGAGAGAGAGAGAGAGATAAACAGAAAACGGTCTCTGAGGGGGAAAAAAAAGAACCGATAAGAAAATGAACAATGTGCGTACAAGAAGAAAAGCAGAAATGGCAGAAAATAGAACCCATAAAAAAATATATACGAGGTATGAGGTATTTTTATTTATTTATTTTATATTTATTTTCTTGGGGGGGGGGGGGGGGGGGGTGTATTTGACCGTTGAGGTTAGCTAAGGAACATCATTACTAGAACTCTTCTATCACAAACAACCATCTCCCCAGAAATATTGATTGGCTTTCTGCAGGAACAGAAATCGGTGCCAGCGTTAACTTGGAGGGCTTAACAAGCCGAGAACATACGAAATCGTCAGGATACTGGATTTAAAAAAAAAATAAATAAAAAATTGGAACATAAAAATATTTATGTCGAAGATTACGCATTTCTGTACACGCGTACGTTTCTTCCTATTTATTATAGCTTACATATAAATGTTTAAGGGGGAGTTGTTAGACACTTTTTCCAACTAGAAACTGTCTTCAGACACACGAGTAACACGCACAACTCAGTGCATCAATTCTATAAATCATCTTCTTATTTTTTTTTAAAGTCTTGTGCACGATTATCGTAAACAATGCACATAATTTTGAGTATTCATCAGCATCCGGCTCCGTGTAGCCGCGGGAGTCTCTAATGAGACAATGAGAGAATAGGACGACTGCGCCATTGAACATGTCGTATAAGGCTACTAATATGAGGTTGTGCATGGAGCTGGCAACCTCACCACGTGAAACACTACCACAAAAACCACCACTGCTGGTGCATGTGAATGTTTGGTGCAGGCTTCCTGGCAAAGGGAATCCGCTACAGTGGTAGCTCGATGCGGAGTGGACAGGAGAATGGTGATGATGATAACAGATCCATACGCGTAGGGCTGGCAACTACTTCTTGTGAAACAGATTGCTACACAAACTACAATTCAATGAAAGCTAACTGCCGTGGTGGAATCGTGATCCTTTAGGAGAGTAAAAGAACAAAGTTGACGATCACAGATCCATGTTCTTTGTTTTATTAGCTGTAGTTAAGTTATATTTGACTGACAACTATGTTAAATGTTAATGTTGACTTATCCTCATACAAACGGATATTACCCCATACACAATACAGCAGGTCCGCAACATACACCCACAACATTCAAGCAGAATGTATGTGTATTTTGTACACACACAGCATTATTGAGCATTTATCACAGCTTCATGCTGAATATTGTATTGGCTGTCATTAGATACTTCTTGTGGTGTACATGGCCCAAAACATCAGATCTCAAAATTAAAACGTTTTCAACTATACCAATAAATACAGAAACCATAATCCACATCCCAGTATCAAAAGTATCCCCTGATACGGAAGAAACGTCACATAAACATGACAAACATGCCTTTAAAACCCACGTCTGCTGTGTTCGATAGTAGCTGGTGTAAATCTTTATCAATGGTGTATCGTGTATATTTACACTGGAAGTAACGCTTTTCTCAATAACATTCACTCAACTAATACTTTGCAAGTCAGAAGAAGAAAATATATATATATTTTTTTTTTACAATTTATCATTAACTGCAAGATAAAATGAATTTTCACAACGCTAATCTGTAAAACGATCCAGTTTTCCTTCTACGATCCACGATGGCACTCTCCTGTTCCCACCTCAAGATGATACAAATATCTGGCCATAGACCATAGCAACGCAAGACGCTATTCTGTTTTAGAGCTGTCGTATAAATTGTATGGATGTAAACTGAAAAGTACTCGTATTTACTGTTGCAGCTTAGAGAAACTGTTTATTGTGCCTAGGTGGGAGCTGTAAAGACACCACAAGGTTTTGTTCATTTTAAACGAACAATATTTGTTCTATCAAAGCTTAAATATGTGTGCCCTCTTGATCCCAAACCATTCAAAAATAAAAACCAGCCGGATTTATCTTTTAAACACTAAAGTGCCTGAAAGAAGCCTAAAGCATGTCCTGTGGTCAATTATGTCTGAAGTGTGAACTTGCGCCATTATATTGTGATGCCCAATTTCACTATGAAAATGTGAAGTCAGTCTTGCTGTATGGCTCAGAGACATGGCAAGTCTCAAAGAGAATCACCTCCAAGCTACAGACGTGTGTAAATAGATGTCTCCGACGGATCCTCCGTATAAGATGGCCAGATGTAATAACACATATAGAGCTAAGGAAAAGATGCGGGCAACAGCCAACACAAATGGACATTATGGTAAGAAGGTGGGGATGGATAGGACATACACTCAGAAGAGAACAATCAAGCATAGCCAGAGGTGCCCTTGACTGGAACCCACAAGGGAAAAGAAGAGTGGGGAGGCCAACGAGAACGTGGAGGCGAACAGTGGAAGAGGAGGCTAAGGAAATTGGAATGACTTGGGCACAGTTGAAAAAAGACAGCCCAGAATAGAAATCGATGGAGAGCAACTGTTTCAGCCCTATGTTCCACGGGGAACGAAAAGGAATGATGATGATGATGAATTTCACTAAAATACAATCGAGCTTCATGACAACATAAGGTCGCAAGAGCTTGTTCTCTCTCAAACATACAAAAACTTACAAAACGCATACACACAACATCAGCTTAATCTTATGTGTGTAAACAGACAGGCCATTTTTCTCCCTCAAAAGAATTTAAAAAATATATTATCTGCGCTATAACCAGGGCCATAAGCGGATGTTATTCATGCCACTTCTGAACAGTATTAGTCGTCTGCTGAATATGTTAATGCCAAAACCAACGTTCTCCGACTTTGCGATTGAGAATAGTACAGCATTATAAATCATTAAATAAGAATTACTCTCTTTCACTCGATTTCCCTCACTCTCCTGCCTCTAAGTATGTATGTATCCAAGATGGCGGCATAGTAAGCCGCACTTTTGTATTGTGCATTTCATTTCGTCGTGATGGAATCTGCGTCTGTGGTAACAGCCCTCATTAATGCTGTATGAGTTTGCGGTGTGTGAGGCTCATGACTAGGATTATGTTGCTGAAGAAAGAAGCTGTTAAAGGTGATAAAATCAAGTTTCATTGTCATGTGAGTTCACTGTTCATATTGGTACCAAGCAACCAAGATGGCGGGCTTATGACGCGTCTACCCGACTATTATTCAAAACATCTGATGCGTGATGCCATATGATGATGGATGGTATCCGCATGTCTGGTTTTGTGTAGTGTGCAGATGTGTTCAGTCAAACAATGTTCATACAAAAATAACAGGGCAATCCACATAGGACGTCAGTAAACTCACGACGTATAAAGTCAATGATTCTTGTAACAGCCGTTGACGTTTTTCTTCATTATTTATTGTGGACGCCACAGTGACAAAATGGTTACGCGAATATGTAGGCACATCAAACAGTCATTATCACAGCAACATTCAATACAGCAATAGACGGTAGACAGCATTACAATGATGAGTCAGATGCATGTTATATTTCATAGTGCTGTAAATGTAGTCAGGTGAAAAACTCCATCCTTTTCTATAACAGCCAGGAGATAACCAGATGTATGAGATCAGTTCACTCTCCTTAGTCTGACTTCAGCAAGACAGACACGTCTGCCGAAGTATAAATAATGTCCTCAAAAATATCCTCTAGATAATAAAGGTTTTCCAAACCTAGTTCATTTAACAAAGTAGCAAGTAATGGTCCTTGGGACATGCATCAACCGATGCAGTACAATACAGCGACATGTGAGCTGGGAAAACATCTCGTGACGACGACTTTCGAAGACAGGCTATGAATCGAAATCGCTCACGACCCAAAATCGATAGAGTTAATGAAAAGTCAATTTACCTTGCCTTCAGGAAATACACAGAAATATCACGCCTCCCGACATGTGGGAAACACTAGAGGTATTATCTCGAATAAACGAAATATCCATTAAGAGGACTACACATCCCTGACAGAACAAAAAAAATAGCGGAGATCCCCTCTTCAACGAGGCATCTCTTTCGCCATTCAAATCGCTCACTCCACTAGTGGTGGGCGGAAACCGATCGACCAAAAAACAAGACCAGTCATGCGCAGTCCAGCGCAAAAATGACCACAGCTCAAAACTTAACTGCATTCAATACCAACGCGAGAAGACAAATGCTTACCGAGAAAAGTGACTATAAATTTCAAGCAGTTGTTGCCCTTGCGTTATAAAATAGATATTGTAATAAAACGATGTTGCGAGAATTTATCACGCAACATATCACCACCTCCTCCCGATAAAAAAAAATGTGGAACATATTTTTTTTTTTTTTAAATATCAAAGAGCATGCGATAAGCGGCTCAAAACGCACGAATTATGCGCTGATAATTAATTAAATTGCCTAACATGAGGCTAAATATAGAGTGTCTGGTGAGGATATACCTCAACAGAAAAATAAATATGTCTCAAAAAATATTCACATCGGGGAGGTGTCACCAACACACATCACGTTAGCATGTAAACACAATATACGTATGCAAGTTACCATAATCATCATTAAACAGCATACTCTAATATTGTCTTTAAAAATGGATGTACAAATTTGATAGGAAAATTTAAATAGTACATTCTTTGACATGTAATGACATAAGTACATAGTAAAGTTAAACTACATGACGATCCAGGACATATGCTCTGGTATTCCGAGGGTAAGTACACAATCTAGAACTCGTCATGCTTGATACTAGTAAGGTAAGTCCTCAGCTCAACAATGACATTCTGAGAAAGTACAAGCAATATAATGCTAATTAATAACTAATATGCTTCATAAGGTACAATACATTATTAATAATTGTGGCTGTTTAGTAAACTAACGGCCCTTATATTAACTACTCAGTCCTCCTCTATCATCTTAAAAAACGAACAGAAGAAGATGACAACAAAGCACGATAGTGTGTACATATAAAGTAAGTACAGATGTGCTAATCTATTGTAGAAATATAGGTGTGTTATGACTCTGTAATATATGGAAATATAGGACAGAAGTATTAGTTGGAGTCATGTGGGCATCTAGACAAAATGTCAGCCATCACATTATCCGCACCACGGATAGCTCGTACCGTGAAGTGAAAAGGTTGAAGAGCTATAGCATATCGAGTGGATCTCGAACTCTTCAAATTCTTAGTCTGAATAGCTGTAAGAGCTTTCTGATCAGTCTCTAGAATGAAATGTGCGCCAGGAGGAATCTTTGTAGCTTTAGAATTGACCAAACCATCGCTAACAACTCACGGTCTAAAACCGAGTAGTTCCTCTCTGCCGCATTTAGTTTTCTAGAAATGTACATAACAGGATGCAGAGTATTTGCATATTCTTGCATCAGTGCTGCTCCAATCCCAGTGGATGAAGCATCACTCCGAAGAACAAAAGTCCTATCAAGAGTAGGTAATCTTAAGATGGGAGGAGAAGAAAATATATTCTTGATTTGGTCTAGTGAAGATTGGCATTCTCCAGACCAACGGACCAGATTAGGCGAACCTTTCTTCAACAATGTTGAGAGAGGTGCCATGATCGAAGATAAATTTGGAATAAATCTCCCATAAAATTGAATTAAACCTAAGAGACTCCTAACTTTTTTCTTCGTTTTAGGAACAGAGATGTTCAGTATTTTGGAAGTATTGTGGTCTTCTGTCTTCAAGAGACCATGACCAACACGATGACCCAGGAAAGAGATTTCACCAAAACCAACAAAAGCTTTAGAAGGTTTCGCTGTCAAATTATTCTCACGTAGAGTGGACAGTAAGTCATATAACCCTAAATAGTGATCTTCCCAGGTATCACTGAAGAGACAGATGTCATCTAAGTATGCGATGACATCCGAACGATGTGACAGAATTCGACGCATCATGCGAACGAAAGTGGCAGGGGCGTTCATGAGACCAAAAGGCATAACATTCCATTGAAATAGACCCCTAGGTGTAGAAAAAAAGCAGTAAGAGGTTTGGCATGCTCTGCTAAAGGCACTTGCCAATAACCTTTAGACAAGTCAAGTTTAGTGAAGAATCTAGAATTAGAAAGTCTAATCAGTAGATCTTCTAACAAAGGCATCGGTTCAGCATCGAACTTTGTGACCTGATTCAATTTGCGATAATCAACACAAATTCGTATGTTCTTATCCTTCTTCCGGACAATAACCATGGAAGAAGAATATGGTGAAGTCGATGGTTCAATTATATTTAATTGAATCATTTCATCCAATTCCTTTTCCACTTGCGACTGAAAGTGTATAGGAATAGGATAAGGCCTAACCCTAATTGGATTATTGTCGGTAAGAATTATGTCATGTTCTATGACATCTGTGTGTCCAGGAATGTCAGTGAGAACATCCTGAAATGTTTGTAACATCGACGAGACTTGTCGATGTTCGTCACCAGAAAGATTAGGAGAAACAGAAACGTTTTTCCAAGATTCCGTAGAATGTAATGGAACCACTGGAAGGGGAAGTTGACATCAGAGAAGGTAGATTCCTCATCCTGTATGACAGACAGGGATGAATAATGACCGTGAGGTGCAGGAGCATCATCCGTTGCCTGGAAAATAGGCAGCAAATAGTCCGGACGTTCGTGAAATTCCGAAAGCATGTTTATGTGGAAAGTTTTATGCTTTCCATCAATATCGACCACATAGTCAACATCGGAAATCCGAGAGACTATTGCATACGGACCTTTCCATGCAATAAGAAGTCTATTTTCCCTACTGGGGAGTAGGACGAATGCTTTGTCACCTGGACAAAGTTGTCGTAGACATCTATTCTTGTTAGCAAACTGTCTTGCCTTCTCTTTAGCAATTTCTGATGAAGCAGTTGCTAGCTTACATGCCTCAATGATCTTTTGTCTAAGAGCAATGACATACTCATATGAGGATTGAGTTTCATCGCTAATATCATCGGCAGTGATGAGATCGTGTAATAAAGACATAGGGCCGCGTGGACGCGCGCCAAAGACAAGTTCGAAGGGAGAGAGAAAATCCTGTGTGTTCATTAGGGACTTCTCTATAGGCAAAGAGAGCCGCGGGTAAAACCCTGTCCCAATCTTGAGGATGATCTTCAGTTATCTTACCAAGCAAAGTCTTGAGCGTTCTATTCAGACGCTCAACTAACCCATTAGACATAGTGTAGTGGTATTGATGGTTTTGTATGATGATGATGGTACTACATGTAAATTGTATGAGGCCAGCTGTGAAGGCTCCTGAGATAAAATGTAATTGAGAATTGTCAGAAGGCCTTTCTTGCTACCACTACGACCTCACACTTAATTTTTTTTTTATGAATGTAGCTGCGTAAAGTGTCTAGGGTTATGATGTGTACTGTGGTGTGATAGTTATAAATATACCCATAGATATTTAACAAGACTAATAATTTTTACAAGTGTTACAATACACTGAACTACCTCACGTGTGTAAAGTTTTTGATATAATTATATTACATTTATTTGTTCTGGATCAAGTTTTATTTTGACCAGAACTTGTTTTAAAAGAAGGATTTAAAATTTATGAAAATTATGCATGGAATGTTACATAATAAATGCAAAAGTGTACATATTTAAGTACTAGAATAGTTAGTTTTATTAAAATGTTCTGGTAGTCAGCTACTAGGGAGGATATTTATTGTCTGTGCTGTTGGGGTGGTCTCATCACACCTGTCTATATTGACTACATAGTGTCCAGAAAATGGTGGGAATTTTTATGGGGTATCTGCAACTTAATGGGGTTGGTGAATATCCAGCAGACCAGAGGCTCACTCATCTGGTATTTGTAGCTCTGGTGCTGAAATCAGGTGGTCCCACCTCTCCGTGCTGGCGGGCAATAATGGTGGTCTCTGTCACAAGGGACTGCACAGATACACTTGTGTAAATCACCACCCGAATAGATACTGCTTCGTTGGCGACAGAAACTCGCAGCTCAGATTATGAATAATTAACACAGAAGTGCTAGCAAAACTCAGCTGAGCTGCTGGCTATAGGATGGCGTCCCTAAATTTAACTCACTGTCTTTCATATGGGAAAACACCACACTTTAAAATCTGTGTCTAACACTGAACAATTATTGAAGAATGACCCCAAATGCGCTCTGAGCGCTAATGATATGATTGTCTGTGGCCAATCACTGCCGAGGTTTATTTTTAATTTCAAATTTCCTCACTAAAGTCATTTCAGTCAAGCTTCAGTCACGTATGGATGGTTATCTGTTAGTCGGTCCGTCTCTACTTGTGTTTCTACAAAATTGTGCTCGATTTTTGACCCAACCGTTCTCTCCCCTTCAAATTTTTGTTGTAAAAAGTTATATTTAGACACAGCTACCACCATGGGTCCCTTCACTTCTATGCCAAGTAAATTTGAAAACATCTGGGTCCAAGGTCGTGTTTTTGTGTGCAAATAACGATATGTTAGATTCAATGCAGTTTGTGGCTGATGTAAACTACACTGTCTTTTGTCATTATTTTCAATATTATCTATCCGTCTGTAAAATTAAGACCATATTCGTTCACTGCTCAGAATAGGCCATCTGGCCAGCTAATTTTTATATTCCTAACATTAATATTAAGAAAAATTTACTTTTTAATTTTTGTAATTTTTTTCAGACATCTGCGTTCTTCCGCTCAAATTCAAATCAAGCGCTTGGTATCGCAAAACGTCCAATTCCGTACCTCGTGTCAATTTGGGGGACTTGAATTTTTTTACTTTCATCCATTTCCCCCCCCCCTCCCCCCCCCCCCCCCCCCCCCCCCCCCCCCCCCCCCCCCCCCCCCCCCCCCCCCCCCCCCCAATTGCGTCTCTTTAGCCTTTCCAGTCATATTTTTTTCCTTTTTGATCCTCCGTTCCCTCCCTGTCTAGCAAGTCAATTTTATGGAGGGTGATGACCCGCGGTCTAGGCGATCATGTACATCAGCAGCCTACGCATTATGTTTTTATCCTTAAATGTTATCCTTGGGAGGAATTTCACCGTTGTATCTCTGTCAATTTCACTACACATAGGATGGTAGATACTACTGAGAGATCGTTCAATATGTAAGGTAGACATTACCTGTGACATAGTGTCAGATATGAGTTGAGTGCCATGGTCTGACAATTTTTCTCTGGGGAACCCCAAGCGAGAAAATATCAACCAAAGAGCATCTGCGATATCTGTAGTAGATATGCTCTTAAGAGGAATAGCCTCTGGCCAACGTGTGCACATATCGACACATGTAAGGATAAACTGATGTCCTCTGGCCGACTTGACCTTAAAAGGGCCAATAATATCTATGGCCATTTTCTGAAACGGCCGAATAGGAATGTCAGCAGCCTGGATAGGCGCAGCATGTCGTGGTCCTCTAGATTTGACCTCCTGACATACCTTGCATGATCGGCAGTAAATACGAATGTCCTTATTGACAAAAGGCCAAAAGAAAGCCGCAAGGACTCTCGACTTCGTACGGGAAAAAACCCATATGTCCAGCACATTGCGAGTCATGAGCATGTTGTAATATTTGCACTCTCATGCTCTTGGGAACAAGAATTTGCGAATGTGCCGACGTAGTCGAATCTTGTACCATACGTACAAGTACGCCGTTTCTCATTGCAATCCAAGATTTTCTATTTGTATCCTGATTCGGATCACCTTTCTTCGCAAGAACGAAGAATTTTTTTAAAGAAGGATCTTCTTCTTGCAATTTTATGAAAGAGTCACGAGTGATTACTAAGTGACTATCTTGGCTATCAACTTCATTATCACTATTCAGTGAAGTTTCGGGTGTTTGTAGAGCTTGTGCTCTTGTAACTACTGCATTTGTAGCTTGCATGTTATTATCTTCCCAAGCAGCAATCTGCTGTGGGGTACACTCCCTAACTCCGTGAATACGACCAATAATAAGGTCCGCAATAGGATTAGGTAAGAGACAAGCATGCACATCTCCAGTAAAGAAAGGAGTGGCAATGCGAATTACAGCAGTAGGATATTTTTCTAGAGTGCCGCCAAATGTGACACATTTAATAACCCTTCCTGTAGCACAAGATGGATCTACAAGCGATTGTCTAACACCAATAGTGGTGCATCCGGAATCGAAAAGTAGTGAGACCGGAGTATCATTAACAAGACCCTTATGTAGAATTAAAGAACCCCTCCCGTCATGCGCAACAGCAGCAGGAAGAGCGGGAAGTGGGTGACCACAACTCAAAGTAGTTATGGTACCCGGTTCGAATAAAGTACTGCATTGGGGGCATTTTTTGCTCTCTCAAAGTCAAAAGCAGAACCAGTGACAGCGTCAAAGTTTTTACTATCAACAACATGATTACAGGCTCCCTCAGTTTCCTGTTGTACAGCATTAGCCTGCTGATATCTCTTTTTTTGTGTGTTGAGATCTACCCCGACTATTATTACCTCTGAAGTTATCAGAGTTATTATTATCTCTGCAGTTATTATTGTCTCTATTGTAATTGTTATCCTGGTTCGAATTCCAGTTTCCACGATTACTATCATGTTCACATTGATGCGAACATCTATTTGTTTGGTTTTGAGGTCTTCGGCAGGAATAACCTCTATTACCATATCCTCTTTTGAAATGCTTATAATTATTAGGGTGATAGTAACGAGTACTATCAGGTTGTCTCCAATTCTTCGAAGAAGAATCACCATGAAATTGATTTCCATGATTTTGACAGAAATTACCGCTACTCTTTCTATCAAAATTTTGTTGGAATCTACGAGCAAAGTTTTGGCCATACGGAGCTGCCGAAGCAACTGGTAAACCTTCTTTCACCTTAGAGTTACCCATGGTTATGTGTGGGTGCGCAGTTACGTATTGGCAACAGAAATCTTCCATTTCTTTTATTGTTTTAGGTTTACGTTCATGAAGGAAAGCAAGGAAAGACTCATTGACAGACGACATGACTTTGTCTCTAAGTATTAAGTCCATAAGTCCTTCATAAGTTTTTTCCGTCTTAGATAGTTCAACCCATCGTGAGAAAGTAATGCGTATTCTTGCAATAAACTCGGAGAATTCAACTCCATTTTCAGGTAACATGTTTTTAAATTGTAGACGATAGCCGTCTTCGTTAAGCTGATATTTCTTTAACAAAGCGGCCCTGACAACCTCATAATTGTTCTTGTCAGGTTCATCCACCATATTTAATATACTTAGAGCTTTACCTGTCAGTATCCCTGATAACTGATAAACATATTTTGCTTTGTCTATGTTATGAGCTGTACATGCTTGTTCAAATCTGTCCAGATAGAACATTATGTCATCACTGGAAGGACTAAATGTTGGTAACTTAATCTTAAAAGTATCATTATTAGCCTTACCAGAAGATGAACCCTTGTTTGAATCATTACCATTACTCATGCTCGTCAATTTCAATTTTTCCAACTCTAAAGCTAAGACCTTTTCTTCATGTTCCATTTTTGCTTTCTCTTTCCTCTCATCAGACTCTCTCTGTAATCTTCTTTCCTCAGCCTGAGCCTCTTTTTGAAGTCTTTCATTTTCAGCTTCTTTTTCAAGTCTTTTATTTTCAGCCTCTTTTTCAAGTCTTTTATTCTCAGCCTCTTTTTGAAGTCTTTCAGCTTCTAGCTGTAGCTGGAGTTTTCTCTCCTCAGCTTCTGATTCCCTTTTTTGTTTTTCCATTTCCATTTGGAATCTTTTTTCATCCACCTGCATCTGCAGTTTCTTTTGTTCAGCTTCCATTGCTTTATCATATCGAGCAGTTGCAAATTCTTCTAACTTATCACCAGTCTTCCCAAGCAATTTACCCTGCTCAATAAAGTGCTCAAATGTAGACATGTTGTCTAACATATGAGTCCAAAACCTGAAATAATTAACTAATTTATTTCAAACCTAAGTGTAACAAGTCTTAATTAAGCACTTGTATATTCACATCACATTATATTATCCCAGTCTCTGTGGGAAACAAGTCTCCAATCAAAGAACTTGTATATGAAATATCAGCAATCAATTCTTGATCATAAGTGCACTTCTCATTCAATAGTGCACGACACTATTCATCATTCATTTATCATCAGTGTAGTAGTAACAGTGCATTAGCATAGCCCATTAACTAATTACTATAACTGTAAACAATGACTATGTAAACACATGCAGAATGTAAACATTGAAAATGTAAACAATGCAAACAATGTAAACAATAACAATGTAAACAATAACAAAGATCAGCAACAATACAAAAACGTTCGCAGAAATCAACTAAAAATAAAGCAGAAATTAATGAAATATCACAAAAAATGTGACGATATCTGCGCTATAATTAAACAAAATACATGACACCACAGTGTATAAACAAAAATGTTGTATGAAACTAAATTATAGACAAGAGTAGGCTAACAAATACAAACAAATCAAAACAAAACTAAAGAATGCGAAATAATAACGAAAACAATATTAAAACATGTCATCACAGCTAACATAAATAGCAACAGAAGTCGCTTAGCAAATTCCAGTATCGGAAATTTGCAAACCCTACAGAAAACGCTCACAATAGACGACCTCTATGACGTGGCATAATCTAACGGAGACACCACCCAACCGAGAACCCGCTGAAATATAAACATATAAATATACAAATAACATATAGACATATAACATATAGAATGAGATGATACACAGAAGACTCAGCAGAAGTATAAGGGCACAGTTTACATACAAACAGGCCACTTAACTTATAGGCTTCCAATCGTAGAACAGCAGAAAAAAACGGATGTCAATCAACGTCCTAAAGAGCGAAGCTCCAACGATGATGGCACATCTGAACTGCTTCCACTGCTAACACGATGGTACAAGAGCTTCTGAAATACTGTGTGTTGAGTTGTTTCGGCACTTGACCTTCTAATCCAAAAGTAAGTTGATGGAAATCGGTACTTGGCCTTCTTCAGAAAACAACCCGTTTCAACCGGCACTTGACCTTCACAAAAACGACAGCACTGGAACCTTGACAGCAGCAACTTGCTTGACTTGCGTAAAAGATAACAGCAGTCCGAGTTATCCGGCAACATGTAACAACGCCGGGTACTGTCAAATTCTTGTTTCCGTCAAAAAGTTGAAATTTTGACTTTTACCGGGCAACGCCGAGTACTTTGAAAATTTTGAAGATGTTGACTGTATTGAAGAATGTTAATTTCTTGAAGGATGCTGATGAATTCTTGTTGAAAATGAAGTGGGTAAGGGACCCCGTGTTTGCTGGTACCAGAATCAAACCAGCTTATGGCCACCAAATGATGCGTGATGCCATATGATGATGGATGGTATCCGCATGTCTGGTTTTGTGTAGTGTGCAGATGTGTTCAGTCAAACAATGTTCATACAAAAATAACAGGGCAATCCACATAGGACGTCAGTAAACTCACGACGTATAAAGTCAATGATTCTTGTAACAGCCGTTGACGTTTTTCTTCATTATTTATTGTGGACGCCACAGTGACAAAATGGTTACGCGAATATGTAGGCACATCAAACAGTCATTATCACAGCAACATTCAATACAGCAATAGACGGTAGACAGCATTACAATGATGAGTCAGATGCATGTTATATTTCATAGTGCTGTAAATGTAGTCAGGTGAAAAAAACTCCATCCTTTTCTATAACAGCCAGGAGATAACCAGATGTATGAGATCAGTTCACTCTCCTTAGTCTGACTTCAGCAAGACAGACACGTCTGCCGAAGTATAAATAATGTCCTCAAAAATATCCTCTAGATAATAAAGGTTTTCCAAACCTAGTTCATTTAACAAAGTAGCAAGTAATGGTCCTTGGGACATGCATCAATCGATGCAGTACAATACAGCGACATGTGAGCTGGGAAAACATCTCGTGACGACGACTTTCGAAGACAGGCTATGAATCGAAATCGCTCACGACCCAAAATCGATAGAGTTAATGAAAAGTCAATTTACCTTGCCTTCAGGAAATACACAGAAATATCACGCCTCCCGACATGTGGGAAACACTAGAGGTATTATCTCGAATAAACGAAATATCCATTAAGAGGACTACACATCCCTGACAGAACAAAAAATAGCGGAGATCCCCTCTTCAACGAGGCATCTCTTTCGCCATTCAAATCGCTCACTCCACTAGTGGTGGGCGGAAACCGATCGACCAAAAAACAAGACCAGTCATGCGCAGTCCAGCGCAAAAAGACCACAGCTCAAAACTTAACTGCATTCAATACCAACGCGGGAAGACAAATGCTTACCGAGAAAAGTGACTATAAATTTCAAGCAGTTGTTGCCCTTGCGTTATAAAATAGATATTGTAATAAAACGATGTTGCGAGAATTTATCACGCAACACATCACATATTTATTAAAAGCTATTGTTACTGCTGACATCAAGTTTCGAGAAGTAATATTAATATTGCAAGTCAAAGCAACGCCTTATTATAGTCATACATGCTTAGTGAGGTAGCCATGTATTAGGTCAATTTTGAATTCTTCGATCTATGGCAATGTCAAGCCTATCTGATCTGACTATTAACGTTGAAGCTCTCACATTAGTAAGTGAATATTCACAACAGCTACTATAACAACACCCGAAGATATTATTACAGAATCTAAGAATATTTGTCAAAGATAAAAATGAAATAAGTCTTTAAAATGGGCCTCCTTATTTATAAAGAATATATATTTATTTATGAAGTCACCGGAAAGAAACTATGGTTTCGTTAGTAATGGCGACCGTATACTATCACCCCTCATCGTGAATGGAAAGATTCACTGGCTCTTATTAATTTAGTGCTTTTCTGAAAGAAACTGCAGCAGAAAAGAGGTGTGTCAACTTATGCGTCCCGTAGAATTGTAAAGGTTTGGTTTGTGCTCATGTTCCAAAGGACGGAAACGGTAACTGAAGGCAGGAGACCCATCTCTCTTTGGATGTCAGCTCGTAAACTATGTACGAATTGAATGAAACGGATTATGAACTTTTGGCTATTGTTTCCTGGGCGGGGTTTGGCACACTTACAGACTCTAAATGATTATCTGTTATGAAATGGTGTTTTTATACTGTACCAAGTACATGCTGATGTGGGAAGTGATCACCATTTAGTAGTAGCAAAATTGAAAGTGAAACTAAGAAGGGCTGGACCAACTAACTACACAGAAAAGGTTTGACATCAGCAAATTGAAGGACCCCCTTACCAGAAAAGCTTTTGCGGCTGACATAAAGAAACGATATCAATTTGCCAAAAGTCAGGAAAAGACATTGACTGATGATATAGACCAGAAATTCAACACCATTTCAACAATATATAAGGAAAGCAGCAAATCATGCTTGGGATTCCAGGAAAGGAAGAAGCAAGACTGGATAACACCAGAAACATTAAACACCATAACACTGAGAAAGGAAATGAAAAGAAAGAAAACAGAAGCGAAGTCCCCCAGGTTAAAGCAACTATATAGCGAACAGTACAGTCAGCTGGACAAGGAAGTTAAACGCCAAACCCGAGCCAACAAAAGGAATTTCCTAGACGATCTTGCAAGACAGGCAACAGAGGCAGCACTGAGAAATGAACAAAGCACAGTATAAAAAATAACTAAATTCATCAGCGGAAAACGAGGTGCAAACAATATTACATTAGTAAGAGATAAGCAAGGAAATATCATCACGACAGCAGAGGGACAGGAAACAAGATGGGCAGAGCACTTCAGAGAAACTCTGAACAAGGAACCACCAGAGACACAATTGAATGTTCCTGAGGCTGAAAACGATCTAGATGTAAATACAGACATTCCACGAAAAGAAGAAATCATCACAGCAATCAAAGGGTTAAAGAACGGAAAAGCTCCTGGCCATGATAACTTAAATGCAGAGCTATTTAAGACAGACCCTGAGCTAGCAGCAGAACTATTAGAACCACTATTTGCACAAGTCTGGAAAACGGGGACAACACCATCAGAATGGAACAAAGGAATAATTGTCAAATTGCCCAAGAAGGGAGATCTTGCAGACTGTAATAATTGGAGATGAATCACTCTTCTCTCAGTTCCCAGCAAAATACTAGGCAGGATAATTATACAGAGAATTTCAAAAGCAGTAGACCACAAACTGAGGAAAGAACAAGCAGGATTTAGAAAGAACAGAAGATGTGTAGATCATATATTCACTCTCAGGAACATTATAGAGCAGTGCTCAGAATGGCAAAGACAGCTGTACATTAATTTCGTTGATTTTGAAAAGGCTTTTGACAGCATACATAGGTACAGTTTATGGAAAATACTGAGGGCTTATGGAATTCCAAGCTGCATAGTGTCAATCATAAAAAGCCTCTATGCCAACTTTACGTGTAGTGTTGGGCAGAGCAATCTAACCTTTGAGGTGAAGACAGGAGTACGACAAGGATGCCCCTTATCAACCACTCTATTTTTAACAGTCATAGATTGGGTGATGCGCCAGACAACAGAGGGCAGTCCAAGAGAAATAAGATGGATTACATTTTCAACATTGGAAGATCTGGAATATGCAGATGACATTGCGCTACTAGCATATTCACATCAACACATCCAGGAAAAAACGGATAGACTTAATAATTTTAGCCAGCAGGTGAGCTTGAACATCAATTTAAAGAAGTCAGAGGTCATGACGCTCAATGTGAGCCCATATCAGTAAGGAATCAGCAACTGGTACAGACAGACACCTTCACATACTGTAGTGAAAAATTCTAATACCCATATATAAATTGGAATAAAACTGGAAAATTAGAACATAAATGTAAAGCCGAACGAAATAATATGAAAGAAAGAAGAATGGTGAAAGACCAGTGCTTTCCCAATAGCGCACGCCTGCGTTGTAGAACGCCATAATGGCTGAAAAAGAGACCCCCTTTTTCTACTTTGTCTGCATAAACTACACGCGAATCACAGTCGTTTCTAAAAATAAAACTGGTACTGTATTTCTTAGACGACCTTGATAGGCACACTGCATAATGACCTAGATACAAATACTAGCATTAATGTAATTATACACACAAAGTTAACCTAGAAAGACAGACGGGCTAAGCAGAGACGAGAAAGGATAGACGGAGCGAAGCAATAATACTACGTCGTCTCGCGATTAAAAAGTGAACGCCAATCACACGCGAAACGCATGAAGGCCTGATTTTTTCAAATAAACAGTGATAAAAAACACTAACGATACTAGGTTAGGGTTTGAAAACAGGTTTAAAGTCTTATTGGGAAACCTGACATTCTACTGTTTTATGTCTAAGCTCCTGACATTAGTCTGACAGTACAGAAGACATCCCATAGTATGGAAGTGAACAGGTGGTAACAGCAAATACTCGACTATCATAGAAAAATACATATTTTGAACGAAGCCACTTAGCCCCATTAAACTTATATATTCTTGTACCTTAGGACTTGCTGACAAAGAATGTTATGTGTTACGCAAATAGTCTATTAATTAACAAATTATAGCCAAAATACTATAGTGGGGTTGACTGACAGCACAAGATCATATCTGCTTATTTTTTTTTATGGCATGTTTGGAAAACACTGCTTTGGGGGAAATGAGGCCGACAAGTTAGATACGATTTGATTGGCTGTAGTAAAATGTAAGGCGAAACCTTATTGGTCTAACTGCAAATACAAATATTGTTGTTAATGGCAACGTATAGGATGGATAGTTTTTTTCAAAGGCTCATGTAAACATGGCCTGATTGGTTAGAACGTTAGATATGGTCAAATAGAAGCATCAGTTCACTGCCATTTTTGAAAATAAATTATGTGAAAATCAAGTACGTTGAGAGCAGGCTAAGAATTTTCTAATAAAGGAAAAGCCTGGACAAAGGCAGATCAAAATTGTGCCAGAATTCATCGCCAGTCAACGTTACTTGTTTAATATTTCCTTGAATTGTGGTAAGCTAGACATGTTTAATATATATTTTATATGAAAATTGAATGTGAAATGATAAATTATGTCTGTATGTGTGTGGTTCAGTAGCAAACATGAGGCAAAGTCTAGATATTGCTCCACCTTGTAAAGATTGTCAGAGAAGAGTATAACTGCCTATACAGATAGATATATTGGATTGCCATATGTAACATGACACCTATCTTATTGTATAGAAGGGATTAACGCTGGAATTGCAGAGGCGTTGTAACCATTAGGGAGAGGAATACTGGTGTATATTGTCACATGAAAAGCTAGCAGTTGGCCTACAGCTCTGAACTTTATGTTTGTACTGTCTTGTACGTCAGTGTGGAAATATATTATATATTAGTTATGAAGAAGGAGGCACAACCTTCTTATTTCAGGGACCGTGGTACTGGTGTTAATATAGCAGCACATGGTCTGAGCCTTGCTTGATCCAGAACTTTGGCAGCAGACTCCTTGCCCAAGATATCGGCCATTGTGGTTTTTTTTAGCAAACTGAGAAGCAAGCGAGCAGAGGATACAGTTTTCCGGCAGCCGCTATCTGAACTAAGAATCTGTCAGCACGAGCAGCTCACCCTTGTATAACCCACCTCAATTGACTTACATAAATAGTCCAAGAGGGACAGTAATTGTTTTAAAAAGTAAAAGAATCTGTGAATCCTTTAATATTATTTCCACCAGTAACAAACATATGAATTCGTGATGACAACCAACAACCTAGCTCAAACAGCCAGTATTGCCTCATAATACTACCTCACAACATTACACTCATATTATAATAATATTATATGTCGGGACAAAGATCCTTTGTATAAAATTTTGTACATAAACATTGTGTTTACATTTGGTTGTGATTCCTGATTCACTGTGTAGTAGGATCAGGATATATATTTATTGAAAAAAATTCAATACATTTGTTAAAATTTAACCCTTGACTTAATAAGATAATCTTTAGAGTGTTAGATGTTTGTGACTGTCATATTGTTGTCAATTTGTTGAGGATCTTAACTTAGGTGTTTATCTGTCTGTTGGTTGTTGTGAATTACACTACATCACTATCATAACCCTAGACATTAAACGTAGTCATCACTAAATTCAAGAATAAGTCTGATTGAGGTCTAAATGTGGTAGCAAGTAAGGTCATCTGTAACACACCAAACTTATTAGATACAGATACCTTCACAGCTGATCTCAGTCAGTACACTAAGTCCCCTATAACTATATTTACATAATCCCAACTTACCACATATATTGGGGTCCTGTCCGGGATTTTGAACCCTCTCCTAGCACATATATTGGGGGAGTTCACTTCAGGGAATAATAAAAGTTAAAAAGGTATTCTTGGGTGGAAAATAAATAAGGTTGAGCTCTCAGTGCTTGTGGTTGTCCTTAGTTTAATTAGTCATAGATTGAATTGTTTAGTTAAACCTTGTCGAAATTTTCCTGTTAGAAAATGGCAGACCTGGCAAAGTTTCGATCTGCTGCTGTGCAGGCTGCTAAAGAATTGGGAATGGACGGGCAAATTATGATTGCTTATGTCACAACTGAGTGTGACAAATTTATTGAACGCGGAGAAAAAAGATTAGAAAAAGAGGCTGAAAGAAAATTAGAATCTGATAGATTGGCAGAAGATAAGAGAATAGAGGCAGATAAAGAACTTAAGAGGTTGCAGATTGAGGCTGACAAAGAGGCTAAGGCATTGGAGGCAGAAAAAGAGATTAAAAGGCTCCAGTATGAAGAGAAGAAGCTGGAGGCAGAAAGAGAGGAAAGAAGGCAAGCTACAGAAAGAGAAGAACAGAGACAGGCTGCTGAAAGGGAAGACAAGCGATTGGCTGCAGAGAGGGAAGCAGAAGATAAGAGATTACAAAGGGAGCACGAGTTACGACTAAGGGAGTTGGAATTTCAAGGCCATGCTCCTGAAAATGGTGCCAGTCCCTTTACCTCCGATGCTGCTGCTAGTCAGGGAGCCTCAACCTCAGCTATGAGTTTTCATTTAGATCATTTTGTTGAGAAAGACGATGACATCGAGAGTTACCTAAATAGATATGAACTGTTAGCTACCACGTATGGGTTAGAGAGAGAAAGGTGGAGCTTAAAGTTATCACAAGGGCTTCGTGGTACAGCTTATGACGTTTTTGCCAAGATGAGCAGAGATGACCAAGACAATTATGACATGTTAAAGCAGGCTCTGTTGCTAAGATATGAAAAGAATGGAGAATTTTATAGAAAAAAGTTCAGGAATGCTAAACTACTGTCAGGTGAGACATATCACCAGTTCTCTGCACGGTTAGAGACATACTTGGAGAAATGGACGGCTCTGGGGAAAACCCAAGATCTTAAGGAAATGATCCTTATAGAGCAGCTAAGAGAGTCCATGGCTCCAGACCTGAGAAAGTTTCTCATGGAACAAGGTGCAGAGAGGCTGGGTGAGTTACTAAATGTTGCTGAAAGATATCAGGCAGCTCAAGCAGAGGTAACAGGTAATAAAAAAGAAACAGGTAGACAATTTTAAGGCACCACAAAACTTTAATAAATTTGATCATAGAGATCAGAACAAAGGTAAGCACCAGTTTGATAGGCCACGGTATAATAATAAAAATAAAACCCCACAATTCGATGAAAGGAAATTTGATGAAAGAAAATCTTTCAACCAAGGAAAGAGGTGGTGTAACAATTGTCGGATGGACAATCATGATACTGACCGTTGTAGAAGGAAACCTGTGTATATGGCCACCCTTCAGGTCAGGTCGACCTCTAGAAAGGAGGAGATATTCTGATAGATACCACTCCAGATGAGATGAGGAAGGCGCAGGCTGGGGATAAGACCCTCAAGCCTTGTTTTAGGAAATTGTCCAATTGTCATACACCTCCAGGAAAAGGAGACTTCTATATGAAGAACCACCTGATATACCGGAAGACCGGAACTAGATCCAAAGGTCAGGGACAGCTGGTACTTCCTAAAAGGTATAGGGCAGACTTAATAAGGAGCTTACATGTGAGAAACCATGGGGACCATGAAAAAATAGGTACCATCATCCAAAAGGTAGCTCAAAATTATTATTGGTCCAAGGCAAGGTGGGACATTGAGAATTTTGTAGAAAGGTGTAGCATAGCACATGAGGGAACACCCACAAGTGGGAACATTGATCAGGACCTGGACACGTGACTGGGCAAACGTAGGCCTGACAATAGAAAGAATAATAAAGTGGACCAAGTGGAATGGGAAGCCCCTTTTCACGGACAATCTTCAATTGACTGTTTTACAATGGCCACTATGCAGAGAGTGCAAAAAGATGTCTTACCCCAGGATAAGCCGAAAATCCCTCAATCGGACTTATGTAAACTGGAGGAAGAAGATGTAGAGAGGAAATCTCTCATCAAGAATTCTAAGTGGGGAGAGATCCCCAAGAAAAAAATTGGTAGCGGTCGTTTTGTGAATGATGATTCTGGGAAGAAAAATCATCACTACAGTGCTTCTAGTGGAATAGACCATACCGGTACCTGTAAAAACAGATCAACAATATTCAAAGTCCATATGTAATCTGTTAAGAACGTCGACTGATGAAAAGGCAGAGGAAAATATTACATCATCATACCAATATGTGAATGAGCTGACCACTCGTTTAAAAACTGGCTGGAAACTTGCCAATGAAAATTTGAGACAAGCCAGGAAAAAACATGCTGCCTATTACAACAAGAAAGCTAAAGACAGAAATTTGGCTGTGGGAGAGAAGGTACTGCTTCTTCTACCCGGTAGCCAGTATAAGTTGCAAATTGGATGGCAAGGTCCATATACAGTTCTATAGAAGGTATCTAGAACAAATTATAAGATAGATAAGAAGGGGAAAGAAAAAATCTATCATGTGAATCTCCTGAAGAAATATTTGGAAAGAGAAAATCAGGAAGAGACACATTTGATGACCTTGTCTATTGCAATGGAGATGAAAAAGGAACTACTTTCATCATTTGAATATCCATTACACCCCTGTGAGACAGCTGCACAGGTGAAAATCAGTACACACTTAACGAAAGATCAGAAGGAGAGAGTGCAACAGGTTCTAGGTGATCATACAGAGGTGTTAACGGACCGTCCGGGGCATACAAACTTATTGGAATATGATATGAAACTTATAGACCCAACACCTGTATGTATGAAAGCATATTCGATTCCTTTCGCTAAGGAGAAAGCTTTGAAGGAAGAGATAGACTATTTGTTAAAGGAAGGAATTATTTCACACAGTGAATCTTCGTATAGTTCCAGTGTGGTGCTCTTGAGAAAACCCTCTGGAGAACATAGACTCTGTATAGATTACAGGAGACTGAATGCTATCACAGAAGGTCAGGTGGATCCATTGCCGGATACAAATCAGCTGTTTGCCAGGCTGAATAAAGCTAAATATTTCTTAAAGGTGGATCTGAGCAAAGGCTACTATCAGATTCCAGTAAAGCCTGAGGTTAGACCTTATCTAGCTTTTAGTACCTCAGAGGGACACTATGAATTTAACAGATTGCCATTTGGATTGAAAAATGCGCCCAGTGTCTTCTCTAGAATGATGAGAAAATTGTTGGATCCTCTGAATAATCCATGTATAACAAACTTCATGGATGATATCCTTATAGCGACAGAGACATTTGAGGAACACATTAACTCTCTGAACATGTTGTTTGATCGATTTAAAGAAGCGAATTTGACAGCCCGACCAACCAAATGTTGCGTTGGATGTAAAGAATTAGAATTCTTGGGGAATCCAAAGAGACCTGTGAGCTTGGCATCAGTCACATGCACAGTTTGGCATCAGTCTCATGCAGTGACATCCTTGTGGGAACAATGGCTCTTCTTTTCCGTTGTCTCCTCAGAGACCGCCATAAACAACTCACAGTCCATCAGGGAAACATGACCCCTGACCCCAAGAACTTGGAGAATCAAGGTAATCACCAGGCATAGATAGAAATTAATCTATGTGTATATAGAATTAGAGACTGACATATAATGTCTGTTTTAAATGGGGAGAATTGTAGTGAAAAATTCTAATACCCATATATAAATTGGAATAAAACTGGAAAATTAGAACATAAATGTAAAGCCGAACGAAATAATATGAAAGAAAGAAGAATGGTGAAAGACCAGTGCTTTTCCAATAGCGTACGCCTGCGTTGTAGAACGCCATAATGGCTGAAAAAGAGATCCCCTTTTTCTATTTTGTCTGCATAAACTACACGCGAATCACAGTCGTTTCTAAAAATAAAACTGGTACTGTATTTCTTAGACGACCTTGATAGGCACACTGCATAATGACCTAGATACAAATACTAGCATTAATGTAATTATACACACAAAGTTAACCTAGAAAGACAGACGGGCTAAGCAGAGACGAGAAAGGATAGACGGAGCGAAGCAATAATACTACGTCGTCTCGCGATTAAAAAGTGAACGCCAATCACACGCGAAACGCATGAAGGCCTGATTTTTTTCAAATAAACGGTGATAAAAAACACTAACGATACTAGGTTAGGTTTTGAAAACAGGTTTAAAGTCTTATTGGGAAACCTGACATTCTACTGTTTTATGTCTAAGCTCCTGACATTAGTCCGACAGTACAGAAGACATCCCATAGTATGGAAGTGAACAGGTGGTAACAGCAAATACTCGACTATCATAGAAAAATACATATTTTGAACGAAGCCACTTAGCCCCATTAAACTTATATATTCTTGTACCTTAGGACTTGCTGACAAAGAATATGTTATGTGTTACGCAAATAGTCTATTAATTAACAAATTATAGCCAAAATACTATAGTGGGGTTGACTGACAGCACAAGATCATATCTGCTTATTTTTTTTAATGGCATGTTTGGAAAACACTGCTTTGGGGGAAATGAGGCCGACAAGTTAGATACGATTTGATTGGCTGTAGTAAAATGTAAGGCGAAACCTTATTGGTCTAACTACAAATACAAATATTGTTGTTAATGGCAACGTATAGGATGGATAGTTTTTTTTCAAAGGCTCATGTAAACATGGCCTGATTGGTTAGAACGTTAGATATGGTCAAATAGAAACGTCAGTTCACTGCCATTTTTGAAAATAAATTATGTGAAAATCAAGTACGTTGAGAGCAGGCTAAGAATTTTCTAATAAAGGAAAAGCCTGGACAAAGGCAGATCAAATTTGTGCCAGAATTCATCGCCAGTCAACGTTACTTGTTTAATATTTCCTTGAAGTGTGGTAAGCTAGACATGTTTAATATATATTTTATATGAAAATTGAATGTGAAATGATAAATTATGTCTGTATGTGTGTGGTTCAGTAGCAAACATGAGACAAAGCCTAGATATTGCTCCACCTTGTAAAGATTGTCAGAGAGGAGTATAACTGCCTATACAGATAGATATATTGGATTGCCATATGTAACATGACACCTATCCTATTGTATAGAAGGGATTAACGCTGGAATTGCAGAGGCGTTGTAACCATTAGGGAGAGGAATACTGGTATATATTGTCACATGAAAAGCTAGCAGTTGGCCTACAGCTCTGAACTTTATGTTTGTACTGTCTTGTACGTCAGTGTGGAAATATATTATATATTAGTTATGAAGAAGGAGGCACAAGCTTCTTATTTCAGGGACCGTGGTACTGATGTTAATACAGCAGCATATAGTCTGAGCCTTGCTTGATCCAGAACTTTGGCAGCAGACTCCTTGCCCACGATATCGGCTATTGTGTTTTTTTTTTAGCAAACTGAGAAGCAAGCGAGCAGAGGATACAGTTTTCCGGCAGCCGCTATATGAGCTAAGAATCTGTCAGCACGAGCAGCTCACCCTTGTATAACCCACCTCAATTGACTTACATAAATAGTCCAAGAGGGACAGTAATTGTTTTAAAAAGTAAAAGAATCTGTGAATGCTTTAATATTATTTCCACCAGTAACAAACATATGAAGTCGTGATGACAACCAACAACCTAGCTCAAACAGCCAGTATTGCCTCATAATACTACCTCACAACATTACACTCATATTATAATAATATTATATGTCGGGACAAAGATCCTTTGTATAAAATTTTGTATATAAACATTGTGTTTACATTTGATTGTGATTCCTGATTCACTGTGTAGTAGGATCAGGATATATATTTATTGAAAAAAATTCAATACATTTGTTAAAATTTAACCCTTGACTTAATAAGATAATCTTTAGAGTGTTAGATGTTTGTGACTGTCATATTGTTGTCAATTTGTTGAGGATCTTAACTTAGGTGTTTATCTGTCTGTTGGTTGTTGTGAATTACACTACATCACTATCATAACCCTAGACATTAAACGTAGTCATCACTAAATTCAAGAATAAGTCTGATTGAGGTCTAAATGTGGTAGCAAGTAAGGTCATCTGTAACACACCAAACTTATTAGATACAGATACCTTCACAGCTGATCTCAGTCAGTACACTAAGTCCCCTATAACTATATTTACATAATCCCAACTTACCACACATACCTAGGATGCATAGTAACACCAGACGGCGAGGCAGGCAAAGACATCAACATCAGAATGAATAAGGCAAGAACAGCCTTTTTTAGCCTAAACAACATCTGGAAGTCTTCTCAATACAGCCCAAGCACAAAATTAAGATTATATCAGAGCTGTGTACTTTCTGTGCTTCTCTATGGTGCGGAATGCTGGAGAGTTACAGAGAAGGAAATGTCGAAATTGTCCTCTTTTCCCACAACATGCCTAAGAAAAATTCACCGAATCTTTTGGCCGAATACCATCACCAACCAAGATCTGCTTACTCAGAGCAAGCAGGAGGACATGCACACCATCATAGCTGGCAGACGCTGGAGCTGGGTTGGCCATGTCCTCAGAAGAGACCCCGATGCCATCACAAGAACAGCTATGCTTTGGACCCCTGAAGGAAAACGAAAGAGAGGCCGACCAAAAACAACCTGGCGGAGGACTGTGGAGGTTGAGATGCAAAGAACGAACCAGAGTTGGGGCACTGTACGAAGGATGGCCGCCGACTGAGCAAAGTGAAATCAATTTGTTGTTGCCCTACAAGACGCCACTAGGCGTGATGGCCACTGACTGCTTTGACGGTCGGCTGCTAAGGATCAAAGAAGAAGAAGAAGTACATGCTAATGTATTTTTTGGAAAATAAAGATTCTCATTCTTATGTCGCAATGTATGTATGTACGTAGGTAAATAGGTAAGTATATATGTTGGTATGTATGTATGTATGTATGTATGGTAACATCCCTCATTAACGCTGTATAAATTTTTTTTTCAAATTCTCTTTTTTGTAAATTCTAATGATTCTCCTATATGCCATGTTGTATTTTATTATATCATGTCAGTACATATCGATGTATTTTCTGGAGAATAAAGATTCTGATATGTATGTATGTATGTATATGTAAAGGATCCCGTTACACGCCCATTGAGGCATATCGGGAATATGGTGTTAGGCCCATATTTTCTTGACCATCGGCACACTAGGGGTGATGTGGTCATCATCACGCCGGCCGCCTTAACCTTCCCAGAGTTGCTCTGGTACCCAATTGGGGCTGGGTCGACCCAGGAGCCGTTTGCGGCCTAAGAAAAAAATCCCACTTCATCTGCGGATCGAACCATAGACCACTGAGCTAGGAAGCCAGTGCACTAACCACTATGCTACCGCGGCTCCATGTATACGTAGGCCTCTCTATATACAATGTATATATATATATATATATATATGATCACACTTCAAACTTATGTCAACTCTCTTGTGCACTCAGCTGCATATTTTTCTACGTCTTCCTCGTCATTTTCAGTTCTGTCTCCAGTTCTCTGTTCCAATTGTTTATCGGTCTACCCCTGCTACTTTTACCATGGCGATTCCAGAACAGGGCCCACCTTGTAATGCTATGATCATGTTTCCCCAGTGTGTGTCCTATTCATCGCCAGCGTCTTCTTACATCCTCGGTCTCACTTGCGCTTGTCTGGTTATTATGATGTTCCACATCAGTGATCTGGTCAAACTCCTTCATCCCTTCTAGTTTATGCAGACGCCGTTTTATGAAAGTTTGTAGCTTTTCGGTTGTGGTTTTTGCTTTGTTGGTTGTTCTTTTTGTTGCTCTCCATGTTTCAGAGCCATACAATAGGACGGACTTGACATCTAAACCGAAGATTCCTTATATATATATATATATATATATATGCGTGTGTGTGTTAATGGCTTGTTAAATAATATACACATTTTTAGATACAAACGCAATTAATTTTACAGATGGCGACGGTCCCATTGAGATCACAAATTTACATGCATGTTAATAATGACGAAAAAAAATATTTCTAAGGGGCGGTTCAGAAATTGTGTTATCTTATTAATAAATAAATTTTTAAAAATATGGCATAAAAGTGTTTGTCTTTAATATAATCTTAATATATATTTCAACTTGCATTCATAAATTCTCGTTAGTGATTTTAACTGCAGCTAATTACAATCATAACTGCTCCTATGTTTAGTCTAGTTTTTGTAAACGTTGCTTCATTTAAAGAAAATGTCACGATCTTATCAGCACAAATTTTGGCGACAGATTTCATATAAATGCAGGCCATTAAACAAATTATACTGCTTACTTTAACTGAAATATCCCTTTGCCATTAGCTTAAGCACCTTCACTCCACTACAGTCTTTGAAGGATACTAGAGATACACTGGGTGATTAAAAGGTAGTCCCATATTTTTAAATGTTTTATTTCCTCACTTGTATCTAATAGATACACGTGACACAAGTGTAAAAACCAGGAGCGATATAAAGCAGCTGTCTGATTAGTGTTAGTTTTATTTGTTATTTTTTTCCCTCGGAAAAATAAATTAATAAAATTAAATAAAGTTCAAAATGGCAAAAACACGAACGTTACAATAGACAGCAAAATTTGCTACCTGTCATGTAGTCACGTGTTCAACTTGCCGGATCTCAAGGTTAGATGTGACATTAATGTGACCTATCATTGTATTTAATAAAATAGCATTTAGTTTTCTTCACTTTGACGTATGTTTCATATCAATTAGTTTTCTTCACTTTGACGTATATTTCATATCAATTAGTTTTCTTCACTTTGACGTATGTTTCATATCAATTAGTTTTCACAGGTGTGAAATAACTGTTTTAAAATAGCAAGTGACTTTTCAATCGCCATTTACCTACCAATAAGTTTCTTCTAGAATGCTAGATCAAAACACGTCCATCTTGTAAGCTTGGTCTCTGCAATTTGTTTCTTATACTAATTCCGCGTCACAGTGTGACCATTTGTGTTTACAGACACAATTCTACCCCGTCTGCAATGTCTACGCATTCCGACGTATTTTTGTGTGTGCGCATTCTCGCATCACTCATTCCCCACATTTAGAAATTATATTTCACTTTCTATCTTTACTATAATTTGACATTATCACTTCTGTCATTTCTCTCTTTGACTATTATAATTATCTTCTTGCAGACTGCCTTGATTATTTTAAACTCATGCTATTCCTTTCATCTTTGTATCGCCTCGCTTGTTATATGATCATTATTATTTTTCGTTTGTATAAACATTTTTTGATATGTATGATCATTTTTTGACTGAAGTGTGTATTATGTTTTCTATGGTCAAAGGGACATAATCCGAGTTATCGAAACTACAATTTTTTAGGAGTTTGCCTTCTCTTGTATAGAGACACGTTCGGTCTATAATTTCTTGAACGAAGCGTGACCACATCTCCTTATTTGGTAGTACCAGTCAACTATGGTAGATGTCTGAAACCTTTCTTAACGCTTCTTTTCATGACCATAAAAGGCGCGACTGTGTAAGACTTTTATCTCGAATGTTCTTAGAATCGTCTTATTGTGAACGGCAACTCAGAGATTGTCGTTCTGCGCATGTCAAAAGCTGGGAGTTCGTTCTGTGTGTTCCGCCCAGTTCGGGAGTTGAGAAATGGTTTAAGAAGCGAGCAGACGCAACTGCGTCTTGTGATTTTCTGAGGGAAATACAGTGTCTTTGTGAGTTAGTTAGCTAACTAGACTATTTCCCAGTATTATTCACGCCTGCCTGGAGGCATATGTTCATGGTTGATTTTCCGAAATAAGGTAATTCCTCTTGTATCGAACTTTATGCTATCATCTAGAGGTTCGTCATTTTGTCGCCTATTTGCTCGCCTGTGTGATGCAAAATGGAGAGGTACTTTGACTAGGATTAAGTCACCGGTATCTGTATACCTGAACTAGTTAAATATATATGGGTCGCTCTAGACCAACAAGACTATTGTCTGTGTTCCAGGATTCGTTATATCAGAGATCACGTCCAAGTCAGATGGTTAGACTTAGGAACATTATAAAGGTTGAGCTGACCAGTAGCCCATGTATGCTATTCACGTGCAGACAGTGAACGGACTTATTGTATACAACTGATCTGCTAGCATCAGAATGGGAGCATTTATTATTGTTTATGAACATTGAAGATCTGTAGCTGACACTGTTGCAGAAGTTATAGAAATTATTATTATTTATACAGCTTCACGAACTAGAACTCTATGATTTATGAATTTCTGAATCTATTGAACTGTGATGTCTTATGACGCATATATACAACAGCTGTCATTGCTGACTACAGAAATTGTTTTCAATGTGCCATATCATCTTGCTGAACTCGTTAACTATGTTGATGTCATAAGTATCATGACTGTTTTGTGGCGTGCAATAAATGAAAGAAACTTATACAACGAAGTTACCCTTTCTATGACTCTACACGTCATGTTGCCTGTGTGATAACCCTGTGAACTGTTCCACTACCACATACACAGCAACATCCTAAATCAGAGAAGACACCTACATCTTGCACTTTAATACCAGGTGTCGATAAGGGTGGCAAGTTACCACTTCAGCTCAAATCCACCCTTATCATTTTTGGTGGCCAGAGCTGGTTCTATCATCTGATATTTTGGCGCACCATATCATTTTTGGTGGCCATAGGTTGGTTCACTCTGATTCCAGCTATCAAGGGGGTCAGCAAACCCAGACATCATCATCATACTAGATACAACTACAGCATCAACTACCACCTTACAAGAAATTTTATTGAAAGTATCCGGATTTTCTGACAGTTGCTGATTTTGAAACTACCCGGCGCTGCTCGGCAATATTGAAGTTTATGTAAAATTAGAAGGACAAGTACCGAGCGAATGGATTTCCTGATCTGGTGAAAAGAAGGACAAGTGCCGTAACAACTGTTCCGGTCTCAGGGGTACTGTTGCGGGTTCAGAAGGTCAAGTGCCGGTTAAATCAATTTAGAAGATTCAGAAGGTCAAGTGCCGTAACAACTGTTGCAGTATTAGAAGCTCTTTTCCTTCGTCATGGCTGTTTATGGGAGCAGAAGTTAATCAACGTTGGATCATTATCCTCAGAATGCTGATTACATCCTGTTCTGCACCGTGCTGACGCTGGATTTATAGAAGTTAAGTGGCCTGTTTTGTTTGTGAACTGTGCCCTTATGTTCTAACTGAGCCTTCTGTACTTTCACACTTTCTCCTATTGTTTTCATGATACATGTTTATATGTTATATGTTATTTGTTATTTGTATATTTATATGTTTATATTTCAGCGGGTTTTCTCGGTTGGGCGGAGTCTTGCAGTAGAAGATACCACGTCACAGAGGTTCTACTGTTAGCGTTTTCGTTAGGGACTGTGCGAATTTCCTACAGTGAAATTTGCTAGCGACAATCGTTGCTATATCTGTTTAGTTGTGACGAGTTGTGCTTTATTTTTGTTTCTTGTATATATATATATTTTTTTTTCTTTTTTCTTTTCTCTCTTTCTTTGTGTTTTTTTAGTTTCGATTTCGATTGTTTGTATTTGTAGGTCTCCCCTTTGCTATTATTCAGTTCTTTACGTATATTTTTGTGTATACACTGTAGCGTCATTTGTTAGTCATATCTTCGCATATTTCTTTTTAGTTTTGCTGTTTGTGTATTTGACTTATGCGAATGTTTTCGTATTGTTTGATCTTTGTTGTTGTTTACATTGACTTTGATCTTTGTTGATTGTTTACATTGACTCTGATCTTTGTTATTGTTTACATTGACTCTGATCTTTGTTGTTGTTTACATTGACTCTGATCTTTGTTGTTGTTTACATTGACTTTGATCTTTGTTATTGTTTACATTGTTGGTGACCTTTGTTATTGTTTACATTGTCTTGTTATTGTTTACATAGTTCTTGCATAGTTAGCTTTCACTATTGTTAATATATGCTCATGCACTATTGGTCTATAGTGCACTTATCATAACAAACTGGTGGTTTTTTGCTTATGCACTATTGTAGTGCAGTTATGATAAATAACTGATGGTTATGCACTGATTTGGGTAGTGCACTGATGATTAAGAAGTGACTTGTGATATTATTATACATTTGATAATACAAGTTGGTGTCAACTCCTGTTTCCCAC
Organism: Oreohelix idahoensis; assembly: GCA_024509875.1. Lineage (NCBI taxonomy): Eukaryota > Metazoa > Mollusca > Gastropoda > Stylommatophora > Oreohelicidae > Oreohelix > Oreohelix idahoensis. Next base: position 57,875 of record JAMPIV010004474.1, read on the forward strand.
AGAGATTGGGTTCAACATAGAGATTATACAAGCACTTTATTAAGTCTTGTTGCTATTTAACATTGAAATAAGATAATTAATTATTTCAGGTTCTGTACTCACATTTTAGACATCATGTCTACATTTGAGTACTTTATTGAGCAGGGTAAAGCCCTTGGGAAGACAGGTGATAAATTAGAAGAATTTGCGACTGTTCAATATGCCAAGGCATTGAAGTCGGAAGAAAAGAAAATGAAAGAACAAACTGAACAAAAGAGAATAGAGGCTGAAATAGAACAAAAGAAACTGCAGATGCAGGTGGAGGAAAAAAGATTTCAAATGGAAATGGAAAAACAAAAAAGAGAAGCAGAATTTCAGGAGAAGAGGCTTCAGGCTGAAGCTGAAAATAAGCTGAAAATAAGAGACTTGAAAAAGAAGCTGAAAATAAGAGACTTGAAAAAGAAGCTGAAAATAAGAGACTTGAAAAAGAAGCTGAAAATAAGAGACTTGAAAAAGAAGCTGAAAATAAGAGACTTGAAAAAGAAGCTGAAAATAAGAGACTTGAAATAGAGGCTGAAGAAAAAAAGTTACAGGCGGAAGAAAGAAGGTTACAAAGAGAGGCTGATGAGAGAAAAGCAAAAATGGAACATGATGAAAAAGTCTTAGCTTTAGAGTTAGAGAAGTTAAAGTTATTGAACACTGGTAATGCTAATGATGCAAATAAGGTGTCAAATAAGACTAATGCTAAGGATTTCAAGCTTAATCTACCAGCATTTAATCCCTCAATCGATGATATAACATTTTATCTAGATAGATTTGAAAGTGCATGTAATGTGCATAATATAGATAAAACATTATATGTGTATCATCTGTCCAAGATACTTAGAGGTGATGCTTTGACTTTGTTGAGTATGGTAGATGTGCCTGACAAAAACAACTATGAGGTTGTCAGGGCGGCATTGTTAAAGAAGTACCAACTTAACGAGGACGGATATCGTCTTAAATTTAAAACCATGTTACCAGAAACTGGAGTTGAATTCTCTGAATTCATCTCAGGCATCCGTCTTACTTTTTTACGATGGGTTGAGTTGTCTAAGACAGAAAATACATTTGAAGCTCTTATGGATTTACTACTTAGAGATAAGGTTATGTCTTCTGTTAATGAAGCTTTTCTATCTTTTCTTCATGAGCGTAAGCCTAAAAACATAAAAGAAATGGAAGAATACTGTAGCCAGTATGTTACTGCGCATCCGCACATAACCATTAGTAACTCTAAGGTGAAAGAAGGTCTGCCAGTTGCTTCGGCAGCACCTTATGGCCCAAATTTTATGCGTAAATTTCAGGGTAGCCAGAAAAATTTCAATAAAAAGAGTAATCGTAATTATGCCCAGAACCATAGTGATCAATTCCAGGGTGATTCTTCTTCCCAGAACTGGAGACAACCGAATACTACACGTTATTCTACTCCGGTTAACTTTAGAAATTTTCACAAAGGTAATCGGTATAGAGGGAAATATTTTATGCAGAGACCTCAATACCAAGATAATAGAGGTTCTCAACAGCATAGAGATAGTAATGACAGTTATGGAAACTGGAACTCAAACCAGGATAAAAATTACAGTAGGGACTTTAATGATAATTGCAGAGGCAATAATGGTCGCGGTAGATCGCAACATAAGAGAAAAAGATATCAACAGACAAACTCTGTTCAACAAGAATCTCAGGGAGCAGATAAACAGGTTAATAATGATAAAGACCATAATGCTATCGGATGCTCATCTTTTGATTTTGGTAGGGCAAATAAATGTATCCAATGCAGTACTTTATTTGATCCGAAAACCGTTAGTACTCTAAGCTGTGGTCATCCTTTGCCCGCTCTTCCTGCTAATGTTGCTCATGATGGGAGAGGTTCTCTTATATTACATAAGGGGCTAGTAAATAGTAATCCAGTCTCAGTGTTGTTTGATTCTGGATGTACTACTGTCGGCGTTAGGCAATCTCTTGTAGATCCATCCTGTGCTACAGGAAAAGTCATCAAATGTGTCACATTTGGTGGCACGTTAGAAAAGTATCCTACTGCTATAATACACATTGCTACTCCTTTCTTCACGGGAGAGGTCCACGCGTGTCTACTTCCAAACCCTATTGCGGACCTTATTATTGGTCGTATTCACGGAGTTAGGGAATGTACCCCACAGCAGATTGCTGTTTGGGAAGAGCAAAACATTGAAGCTACCAATGCGGTGGTCACAAGAGCACATGCTCTGGATCCACCTCAAACTTCATTAACTAATAATGATGAAGTAAATGACCAAGATAGTCACTTGACTATTACACGTGACTCATTTATCAAATTGCAAGAAGAAGATCCTTCTTTACAAAAATTCTTCATTCTAGCAAAAAAAGGTGATCCTAATCAGAACACTAATAGGAAATCTTGGATTTCTATGAAGAACGGCGTACTTGTACGTATGGTACAAGACTCGACTACGTCCACTCATTCACAAATTCTTGTGCCTAAGAGCATGAGATTGCAAATATTGCAACATGCTCATGACTCGCAATGTGCTGGACATATGGGTTTTTCCCGTACAAAGTCGAGGGTTCTTGCGGCTTTCTTTTGGCCATTTGTGAGCAAGGACATACGAATGTACTGTCGCTCTTGCAAAGTATGTCAGGAGGTCAAATCTAAAGGACCACGACATGCTGCGCCTATCCAGGCTGCTGACATTCCTATTCGCCCTTTTCAAAAAATGGCAATAGATATTATCGGTCCTTTTAGAATTAAGTCGGCTAGAGGACATCAATTTATCCTTACATGTGTCGATATGTGCACACGTTGGCCAGAGGCAATACCTCTCAAGAGCATCTCAACTGCTGATATCGCAGACGCTCTTTGGCTGATATTTTCTCGCTTGGGTTTTCCCGGAGAAATATTGTCAGACCATGGCACTCAACTTATATCAGACACTATGTCACAGGTAATGTCTATGCTACACATTAAAAGGTCTCTCAGCAGTATCTATCACCCAATGTCTAATGGGTTGGTCGAACGTTTAAATAGGACTCTGAAAACTTTACTTGGTAAAATAACTGAGGATCATCCTCAGGATTGGGACAGGGTCTTACCCGCGGCTCTCTTTGCGTATAGAGAGGTCCCCAATGAACATACGGGGTTTTCCCCTTTTGAACTTGTCTTTGGCGCGCAACCGCGCGGCCCTATGTCTTTACTTCACGATCTAATCACTGCCGATAATATTAGCGATGAGACTCAATCTTCTTATGAGTACGTCATTGCTCTTAGGCAAAAGATCATCGAGGCATGCAAACTAGCAACTTCGTCTTCAGAATTTGCTAAAGAAAAGGCAAGGCAGTTTGCAAATAAGAATAGATGTCTACGACAACTTTGTCCAGGTGACAAAGCTCTCGTTCTACTTCCTTCAAGGGAGAACAGACTTCTAATTGCATGGAAAGGTCCATATGCAATAGTCTCCAAAATTTCTGATGTCGACTATGTTGTCGATATTGATGGAAAGCATAAAACTTTCCACATAAATATGCTCACAGAATTTTATGAAAGACCTGACTATTTGCAGCCTATTTTCCAGGCTACGGGCAATTCACAAGCAACTCATGGTCAGTACTCATCTCTGTCAGTTATACAGGATGAGGAAACTACTTTTTCTGATGTCAATCTTCCTCTTTCTATGGTCCCACTTTATTCTACGGAATCTTGGAAAAACGTGACCGTTTCTCCAAATCTTTCCGCTGAGGAACATCGACAAGTTTCTTCGATGTTGCAAACATTTCAGGATGTTCTTACAGACATCCCGGGGCACACACATGTCATAGAACATGACATTGTGCTAACTGATCACAATCCTATCAGAGTCAGACCATATCCAATACCTATCCATTTCCAGTCTCAAGTCGAAAAAGAGTTGGATGAAATGATACGTTTGCAAATCATTGAACCATCCACTTCAGCATACTCTTCGTCTATGGTTATTGTTCGAAAGAAGGATAATAACATTCGCATTTGCGTAGATTATCGCAAATTGAACCAAGTTACGAAGTTCGATGCTGAACCTATGCCTTCATTAGAAGAGCTACTCAATAAACTTTCTAATTCTAGATTCTTTACCAAACTAGATTTGTCTAAAGGTTATTGGCAAGTCCCGCTAACTGAACGTGCCAAACCTTTTACAGCTTTTTCTACACCTAGGGGTTTATTCCAATGGAATTTCATGCCTTTTGGTCTTATGAACGCCCCTGCTACATTCGTACGCATGATGCGGCGAATTCTCGCATATCGTACAGATGTCATAGCATACCTAGATGATATCTGTCTATTCAGTGATTCTTGGGAAGATCATTATTTGGGTTTATACGAATTACTGTCTACTCTTCGCGAGTATAACTTGACTGCAAAACCCTCTAAAGCCTTTATAGGATTTAGCGAGATTTCTTTCCTAGGTCATCGGGTTGGTCATGGTCTTTTAAAGACAGAGGACCACAATGTTTCAAAAATACTTAACATTTCGGTCCCTAAGACGAAGAAACAAGTAAGGAGTCTATTAGGTTTGATTCAATTCTACGGACGATTCATTCCGAATCTGTCCTCCATTATGGCACCGCTTTCTACTTTATTGAAGAAAGGGTCGCCTAATCTGATCCGCTGGTCTAAAGAATGTCAATCCTCATTGGACCAGGTTAAAGCCCTATTTTCATCTCCACCTATTCTTAAGTTACCTACTATTGAGAAGACTTTTGTTCTTCGAAGTGACGCCTCGTCAACAGGGATTGGGGCAGCACTAATGCAGGAGTATTCTGATACTTTGCATCCGGTGATGTATATCTCTAGGAAATTAAACGCTGCAGAAAAGAATTACTCGGTTTTAGACCGTGAGTTATTGGCTATGGTATGGTCTATTCTAAAGTTACAAAGATTTCTTCTAGGCGCACATTTCATTGTGGAAACCGACCAGAAAGCGCTTACTGCTATTCAGAGCAAAAACTTGAAGAGCTCGAGGTCCACTCGTTATGCCATAGCTCTTCAACCATTTCATTTCTCGGTTCGAGCTATCCGTGGTTCGGATAATGTAATGGCAGACATTCTGTCCAGATGTCCACACGATTCCACATGATTCTTCTGTCATATATATATATTTCCTGATATACAGTCCAATGTTATAATGACATGTTAGTAGATTTTGTCTCACTTTTTTTTTTTTTGAGGGAAATTTATAACATTGTACCATGTAATTATCTAAGAAGGCTTAGTTAGTGATATACGGGCCAAAAGATCACTCGGCCACATTTAAATAAATTATTTTCAGGATTGTATTAAGAAATTTACCAGTTGTCTTTAAGATTTGTGTTATTGATATTTTCGCAGCACATCATTGAAGTCTGCGAGTTTATGTCCATTGTGGAACTTTGAGGATATCAAGTCCTGTCCTACATTGGGAGCGGATGATGTCCACATCTTCTTCTATTGAATGTTTTATGTCACCGAAGATCAACACATGTATTACTTATTAATTACTGTTACTTTATATAATGTAATAATATAGTGCGGTATATTAGTAAATTACACCGCTATTTGCAACACATTGTATGATAACACATAATATATTTAATTTCATATATTGGTATGAGAATAATTTGATTGTCATTATGTTGTTGCCATCATTGTGGCGTGTGTTGGTGGCACCTTCCTGGAATATATCAGCGTATACTTAGATAAATTTTTTCTCTAAGGATCTGAGATATGATCTCAGTGTCGCTCCATGCGTTGAGCTAATTTGTTAGGTATATATCCACGCATCATACGTGCGTTAGGAGCCTAGATTTTTTCCGGCTCCAGGATTTAAAAAAAAAATGTTTCATTTTTTTTTCCAGGGAGGGTGCGGTAATGTTACGCACGGATCATTATTATTTTTCGTTTGTATAAACATTTTTTGATATGTATGATCATTTTTTTGACTGAAGTGTGTATTATGTTTTCTATGGTCAAAGGGACATAATCCGAGTTATCGAAACTACAATTTTTTAGGAGTTTGCCTTCTCTTGTATAGAGACACGTTCGGTCTATAATTTCTTGAACGAAGCGTGACCACATCTCCTTATTTGGTAGTACCAGTCAACTATGGTAGATGTCTGAAACCTTTCTTAACGCTTCTTTTCATGACCATAAAAGGCGCGACTGTGTAAGACTTTTATCTCGAATGTTCTTAGAATCGTCTTATTGTGAACGGCAACTCAGAGATTGTCGTTCTGCGCATGTCAAAAGCTGGGAGTTCGTTCTGTGTGTTCCGCCCAGTTCGGGAGTTGAGAAATGGTTTAAGAAGCGAGCAGACGCAACTGCGTCTTGTGATTTTCTGAGGGAAATACAGTGTCTTTGTGAGTTAGTTAGCTAACTAGACTATTTCCCAGTATTATTCACGCCTGCCTGGAGGCATATGTTCATGGTTGATTTTCCGAAATAAGGTAATTCCTCTTGTATCGAACTTTATGCTATCATCTAGAGGTTCGTCATTTTGTCGCCTATTTGCTCGCCTGTGTGATGCAAAATGGAGAGGTACTTTGACTAGGATTAAGTCACCGGTATCTGTATACCTGAACTAGTTAAATATATATGGGTCGCTCTAGACCAACAAGACTATTGTCTGTGTTCCAGGATTCGTTATATCAGAGATCACGTCCAAGTCAGATGGTTAGACTTAGGAACATTATAAAGGTTGAGCTGACCAGTAGCCCATGTATGCTATTCACGTGCAGACAGTGAACGGACTTATTGTATACAACTGATCTGCTAGCATCAGAATGGGAGCATTTATTATTGTTTATGAACATTGAAGATCTGTAGCTGACACTGTTGCAGAAGTTATAGAAATTATTATTATTTATACAGCTTCACGAACTAGAACTCTATGATTTATGAATTTCTGAATCTATTGAACTGTGATGTCTTATGACGCATATATACAACAGCTGTCATTGCTGACTACAGAAATTGTTTTCAATGTGCCATATCATCTTGCTGAACTCGTTAACTATGTTGATGTCATAAGTATCATGACTGTTTTGTGGCGTGCAATAAATGAAAGAAACTTATACAACGAAGTTACCCTTTCTATGACTCTACACGTCATGTTGCCTGTGTGATAACCCTGTGAACTGTTCCACTACCACATACACAGCAACATCCTAAATCAGAGAAGACACCTACATCTTGCACTTTAATACCAGGTGTCGATAAGGGTGGCAAGTTACCACTTCAGCTCAAATCCACCCTTATCAGCTTGCCCTGGGGGTTCCAGAACAAGGACTGCCTTGTAATGCTATCAACAGGTTTCCCTCAGTGTGTGTCCTATCCATCGCCATCGTCTTCTTCTCATCTCTTGTTCCACTGGCACTTGTCTAGTTCTTGTCATCAGTTCCACGTTGGTAACCTTGTCATACCATTTTAATCCCTCTATTCTACGCAAGCACCCATTTATGAAAGTCTGTAGCTTTTTGGTTGTTGTCTTTGTTGTTCTCATGTCTCCGAGCCATACAATAGGACTGACTTCACATTTGAGTTGAAGATTCTTATTTTCGTGTTGGATCCGATTTCTCTTGATCTCCATATATTTCCCAATGCAATGAAAGCTCCTCTTGCCTTTTGTATTCTTATTTTGATATCGCTGTCTGTCCCTCCAACTTTGTCTATATTACTGCCAAGATATGTGTACGATTCTACATCTTGTATTGGTGTATCTTCAAGTTCAACCCTGTTATCATTACCTGCATTTATTCTCATTATTTTTGTCTTTTCCCTGTGTATTTTCTGACCCAATTGCTGTTACCTCTCCTCGAGTGATTTCATTTTGTCCTGCATCTGATTACGGTTATGGGACAGAAGAGCCAAGTCATCAGCAAAATCCAGATCATCCAACTGCTTAGTCAGAGTCCACTGGATTCCATTCCTGTTGTGTGTTGTCGATGATCTCATAACCCAATCTATTGCCAGCAAGAAAAGAAATGGAGACAAGAGGCATCCCTGTCGCACTCCTGTTCTTATCCCAAACGGTTCTGTAAGCTGTCCTTCGTGAAGAACTCTGCATGTCATGTCTTCATATGTTTTCTTTATTAAATTAATGATCTTCAGGGGAACTCCATAATGCCTCATCAATTTCCAAAGTGATTCTCTGTCTACACTGTCAAATGCCTTTTCGTAGTCCACAAATCCGATGTATAGTGGTGAATTCCATTCCAGACTTTGTTCAACTATTATTCTCAAAGTGGCTATCTGGTCTGTACATGATCTGTTTTGTCGAAAACCTGCTTGTTCATCTCTCAGTTTCTTGTCTATGGACTCTTTTAATCTCTCAAGGATAATCCTGTTTAATACTTTTCCTGGCACTGATAGTAACATTATTCCTCTATAATTTGTGCACTCTTGTAAATTTCCCTTCTTAGGCAACTTAAACAGATATCCTTCCTTCCATTCTGCTGGTATCTCTTCCTTTTCCCAGACTTTACCAAGTAATTTATATAACATCTCTGTAGCCGTGTCGATATCTGCTTTGATGGCCTCTGCTGGAATGCCATCAGGTCCAGACGCTTTTCCCTCTCTTAGAAGCTTTATGGCTTTCTTTATTTCTTCCTTCGTTGGTCTTTCACCGTTAATTTGTAGCTCTTCTTCTGCTGGCTGGATGTCCGGCGGGTTTTGTGGAGCTGGTCTATTGAGAAGGTCCCCAAAATATTCTGTCCACCTCTTCATTTGCTCTTGTATATTGCTGAGCAGTTTCCCATTCTTGTCTTTTATGAGGCAACTTGTTTGCTTGTATTTCCCTGTTAGCTTCTTTGTGCTGCTATACAGTTCTCTCATATTTCCTTTGGGTGCAGCATCTTCTGCCTCTCTTGCCAACTCCTCAATATACTTCCTCTTGTCTCTTTTGATACTTCTTTTTACTTCTTTGTTTGCTTCTGTGTACACTTCTTGAGCCTTGGTTTGGAGCTTCTAGTTTTGCTTGTGTTTAACTCTGCTTTCTTGTTTTTTCTGTCTTTTATCTTATTGATGGTTTCTGTTGTTATCCATGCTTTTTGTTGTCTTTCCCTTTTCCCCAGTATTTCTTCACATGTCTCCTTCCATACTGTTTTGACCTGCTGCCAATAGTCTTCTGTATTCTCTACATCTTCCAGCTGTTGGAGCACTTGGAATTTGTTGGATACTGTGACCGCAAATTTGTCTCTTGTTTCTTGATTTCTTAGCTGTCCTACATTAAACTGTTGTCTATAATTTTGCATTGTTGCATATCTCTTGAGTTTCATTTTTACTTTGGCTATCAGAAGATGGTGATCTGATGCCACATCTGCTCCTCTATATACCTTTACATCCTGCAATGATGATCTAAACTTCTTGTTTATGCATATATGATCAATCTGATTTTCTGTTCTATGGTCTGGTAATATCCATGTTGCCTTGTGTATTCTCTTATGTGGAAACATGCTTCCTCCTATAGCCAGTTGATATGAAGCACAGAAGTTTGCGAATAGCTCTCCATTTTCATTCATTACTCCTAGCCCATGTTTTCCCATGACTTCTTCAAATCCAGTGTTGACTGTACCTATCTTTGCATTCATGTCACCCATCAAAATTGTGATGTCTCTTCTTTTTACTTTATCCATATTTTCCTGTAGTTTAGTATAAAATGCTTCTTTCACAGACTCTTCTTTGTCATTAGTTGGTGCATAACATTGGATGACATTTACATGAATTTTCTTTTTAGCTGGTTTGAAAGAAGCTGTTATTATTCTGGGTCCAACAGCTTCCCATTCAATGAGTGCTTTCTGTGCTTCTTTAGATAACATAAGAGCTACCCCTTCACTGTGGTGTGAACTTTCGTCTTCATGTCCTGAGGACAGCACCAATTCACCTGTGATGAGTTTCTTCCTGTCTACCCCCTTCCACTTTGTTTCACACATTCCCAGAACCTCGATTTTGTATTCCCTCATTTCTGCTGCTACTTGCGCCACTTTCCCTTGTTCGTTTAATGTCCGAACATTCCAGGTGCCAAATCTGGAAGTTCTCCTAGAAGAAAGAAGGTTAGTCAGCAACACAGACTCCTTTCGGCTTTCTCTGTGTTGCATCATACGCCTCCCCGCGAGAGGACCTTCCCCTGTCTTGGATGGCTGTGTTTTATTTTCTTTATTTGACTTGTCCATATTTGTTGAAGTTTTTTGTGGTTTAAATTTTTTTACAGGATGGTGTAACCGGCCCCATGCCCAACCCTCCTTAGTCGCTTTTTACGACATGCTTGGTAGGGGACAGTGTTACTATTCTTTGCTCCCCTTTCGGGCCCCGATAACACACGGGTGAGGCACATTCTCGTTCGTGAATATTGTTTAAACCCTACCTTACTGAATACGCTCGCGTTACGCCACTGATCTAGTTATGTTTCACACATTCGCGCATATGTACGCTTCGTGTATTAGATACACAAGTATTAAAATAATTTTCCTATGTACTCCTTACGGAGCATTGAACCACCAGTGCAGCGGATCTCCTTGCTGAAAGCCCCGCAACAACCATTCACATGTTCTTGTAGTTTCTGTAGCAATCTGTTTTACATGGTGAGGTTAGTCAGCCCCATGCACATTCTCACATTAGTCGCCTTGTACGACACGCCCGAGGGTGCAGTAGTCACATTCTTTCTTTGTCTCTTCACAGACCCCTGGAGAACTCTATACAAGCATACAGCAATGAAAATTCTAAGCTACACCGACTACAGCTTGTTATTACAGACGCTATAGCTGAATACACAAAAGAAACGTCTACCAACACTACACTATTTTATCATAACACTACAAGCTGGCTACCACAATGATAAACAACTAAAGGTTGAACGAAAGTTTGGACTCGCAAGTTAAATAAATGAAGATTATATGGAAACAGAACAGAACAGCCCAACTCAAAATGAGAAACAACAAAATAAAAGGCCATCTCTAGAACTAACATCGCGTGCACACACAGACTTACATAAATGCCTTGTAGGATGAGCCTATCTTTTGAATGTGCAGATCGTATTTGGCGTCGATGAAGGGCTCTGTGGTTGAGTACCCTTGTGTGACAGCCACCACGCCTGCGAGATCTTGGAAGTCGTAGTGGTTGCCTATTCTCACCTACATTGGGCAACAAGGAAGGAAATTTAGCGCTTGGTCAGTATGGCCACCAAAGTGAAGGCAATTAATACCTGGTCCTTTTGACAGTCCATTGGTCAAGGACCCATTTGAGACGCTTGCAATTTTTGCGCCACTATTTACCATATGTTTTGAATTTAAGTACAGTATTTCATGTCATTCCGTGGGTCTGTTTAGATGTTAGGTTTAGTCTAATGAACTGTCTTGACATACAAGCTTCGGCTTTTGGTGGGTATTATCGGAAATTTCAGTTTTCCTAACGGAATTTTTTTTGCAGAGAAAAGATTAATGGGAACACTGGAAACCGCATGACTCGAAATAAGTACATCATCATGTCCCTTTTGATTCCTCTATAGCATACAGTCACCATTGCAGCTGGTCTTCTTGCAGGAAGCTTGCACCAAAGCATCTGATCCTGTAGTAGTGGCTACTGCAGCAATTTTGTTTTACACGATAAGGTTGTCACCTCCTTTATTCAAACTCCTGTTAGTCGCCATAAAAGACTTGTAAAAAATACACACACGATTCAATTCTCATCTACAATTCTGAAAACAGCACAGGAGTAGAAAAGCACGACAGTTGCCTACATTATTTAGAACCCGCATCTTTACTGCTCAACGAAAGTGATTACAATGTTTTTGTGAAGTTTATTAAACCAACTATTAAATACGCTCAACACTTGATGTGCACGAGGGTTTGGTTCTTCAGAAACCTCGCGTGCATGAAATTCTCGTGAATGGAGCTTAAGAAGCTATACGAGATGGCTTAGGTTCCAGGCTCGGGTAGAGTGTCATTGATGTCATTTTTTTTTTCTATTACTAGTGTAAAAGCCCGTCATAAGAAGGGAATTAAATTCAAAAGCACCAATACATAACGGCAATTTTACTTATTCAAAAGTATTTAAAAAAACCACTGTGTATCACCACAGCACACGAACTACGTAGCAGCAGCGAGGATCCCAATGTGTGTATACGGGATCATACATTCTATAAATATATTTTTGTGCACACCGTCATTTGAGCATTGTTCTTTGGTAACTGTTACTATTTTCGGGAGAGTACATATAAGGGAAACAATACAATTAATGTCTAACTTTCAACCAAAGTTGCATCCCTTAGCGTTATGCACTGACAGTAAAAGCTGGGATTCTATATATAGGATTAATGTAAACGTGCAAGGTAATGCAGATCAAAATTGTCTGAAACAAATTTTCAAAATAGATTCCCTTATTTTGCTCATTATTGCACTTATTTGATTTTTAAAAAGTGTACAAATGTTATATGAATTTTTATAGAACAATTCCACATAACTAATCAGAGGAAGATTTTGTGTCAGTATCATAGCTGGCGTGAAGGTTCTGCATATAAGTGATACAATCTTCAAGCACCTTCAGCGCAATCTGCAGGTTAGGAAATGTCAACATGTCGACCATAGGCCTATACCGCTGTACAGATGCCAATAAGGCATACTTTCGCTATAGTGGTGCGCACCGTGAATTCGTTAATTTCGAATGTGCGTCCTATGGCCAACGCATCTTTACCTGCTTCAGTTCTTGAAATGATCTCATCATATTTCATTTATGGAAAGAATAATTTTGAATTTCTGTTAAATTATGTAAAATATTGCACATCAATGCAATGGAATGAATGTGCTGATTTAACATGTCTTTTGAATAGCACTGTAACCTAAATACTAAGAACGTTACATAATTGTTGTATGAAATTATTTTTGAGAAAAATATGCATCAGCTTCCTTAGCATTTACGCAACAGTGCACTTTAAAAGACATTACAAATCAGGGCATTCAAATATTGATTTACCGTGCAATATTTTTATTTTGGAAAAATACAAATCCAGTTTTGCATTTGATTACCATTTGCAATACTCAACTCGTGTATAATTAAATCTAGTTCGTGTACTATACATTAAATTGGGAGTACAAAAGTTTTCTCGCGCATATTCGAATTCGTGCGAATGGAACTCGTGCAAATGGAGGGTTGAGTGTATTTGAAACGAAACATACATTGCTCCATCATTGAAAAAAACAACATATTTAACGACCCTTATGACTTTGTAATGCCTCGCGTAGTTACTGGGGGGGGGGGGGGGGGGGGGCTCTAATTAGCTGCAGAAGACTAGGGCTACTACTCTCCCAGGCATGTCGTACACGTGACTAACATGAGATTGTGCACGAGGTTGCCAACCTTATCATGTAATACAAATTGCTATGGAAACCACGACTGCAAGAGAGTATCATTGATTGTGCACGCTTCCTGCAAGGAGACCAGCTGCGATGGTGGCTCTATCCTCGATACGGAACGCAAAGGAGAATGATGATGATGGTTTTGTCATGGTTATCTTTTTAAAATGTGCAGAATATGACGTAGCAGCACGTGACACATGTCGAGGTCTTGTCACGTGCTGGCCTACAAAGCATGTATACATTGCTTAGACAACGCATACTACGCTGACTTGGCCATGTCCGCCGCATGGAAGATGGTCGCGTCCCGAAAGATATCTTCTACGGACAACTGGTAGATGGCAAAATAACAGTTAAGCTACAGCAGCTGAGGTTCAAATATGTGTACAAGACAGACATAAGGGCACTGGACATAAATCCAGCAACCTGGGAGGATGAAGCTGCCGATTGCACCAAATGGCGATGCTCTCTACAGCACCACCACAGATTGGGCGAAAAGAAGCTCTCGCGTCAAGCAGAAGAGAGGAGAAAACGTCGAATAGAACATCAAGAAAATAAGCAGCTGAGGGCTGTCACCCCGAGGGCGCATTCCTATGGTCAGTTATGACTGAAGGGGCTATTATTCCGACACGAAATCTCATGTCTCTTGCTAACAGCTATTGCTTGCCAGCTACGCACAAGTGTACCTCCTGCTATGTAATATTTACGTGGGAGTAGGACCTTCGGTAGAGAAAGGATTTATGTAAATTACCAATTACAAACCGGATGCTCAACCAGTTTCATGAAAGAAAACAAAACAAACCAAACCCTTACCAAAAAATCATACGTTTCAGGTGACCAGTTTTAGTAACAACATTTGCCCGCTCGCGCGCGCGCGTGTATGTGTATGTATGTGTGTGCGTGTGTGTGTGTGTGTTAAAGGCAGAAGGGACAGTAAAAAGGTAAACGTACCGTAGTCCCAAAGATACTGCCGTAGGATGTAAAGTGGTAGAGACTTCTCCATACTAGGTCCATCATCTAGAGGTAGGGAGACCACTTCCCTTTCTCGTTGCCTTTTCCTTCCCTAATTCAAGAGCAAAGTCAGGTACCAATTCACAACAGGACAGACTGAAGCGTGTTGCTACCGTTAATCGAACCAGGCACCTTTGCGGCGAAAGACCAACGCTCTAACTACTCCGTCAGTCGGACGCTCAAAAGGAACAGTACCATGTTAAATGAGGCCGTTATATAAATACTGATCATTGAGTGGCGGAGTGACTAGCGTGTTTGGTTCTCGAGACAAAGTAACCGGTTTCAAAGCCAGGTGGCCGCAAGCTCCAGCCCCCCGCCCCAGTTGTAAAATGGGTAGTTACTTAATCTGCTCGTGAGTCAAGGAAGAAAAAGATAACGAGGAATGGAAGAGATCACCCGCACCTATTAAAGCTGAGAACTACAACAGTAAAGTCTAACACTTCACCTCCATGTGGTAGTATCTGCTACTGGACAACGTGAAAGAGGTCAGAAGTCAAAGGCCATTTCACGATCGACCATAACTTCGTGCCACAGGCTGGAGCCATTTGCAGGACTTAATCAAGCTAGCCGATTAGCATTATATAAGGATTTTAAATTTAGCTCTTAACTATGACCATATTATTTATTTTTTTTTTAAAGGAGGACATTTTCAGATTTATTGACTAAAAAGGAGGACACATTTTAAGAAAAGGAGGACATACAGGAGGACACATTAATTTCACTAATTTAAAACATTTATGTAAAGAGTCATGATAAACTATCTAGAGATACTTCAACAAAATTAAAAAAAAAATGTTTAAATCTTAATAAAATGTACATTTTAATAACTTTTCCATCAAGCATTATTTTTGTCAACATCACTAAATATTCAGTCTTTAACATTGTACTTTTCACTTGACATCATTTTTCTTAGAACCGTAAGTCTGAATTTCCAACTAAATACTCATGGAACTCTGTACAGTAGACATTCAAAAATCCGGCAATCTCCGGACCTGAGGAGTGCCGGATTTTTTAAAATGCCGGATTTTTTTATGGTTATATATTCTGTATATATTTAACAGAAAATGACTACCTGTACACTTTATCTGCGATCGACAATGCACGATGTTTACGTTTTACACCACTTCTTTTATTTGCTGAATCCATAATGGGGCTAAACAGCAGCAAATAAATGATAAAATGAGAAGGAATGAGCAGGAATGCCTGTTAACACGTGCAAGCAAGACCCAACAGCTGCATCAAAACATAAACTGCTCCAGAAAACAGTGGTGCGTCAACGCGGTAAATTTAAAAATGCGCTCCGAAATCCATGCCGGAAATCTGAAGGAACCGGATTATCGATGGCCGGATTTTTGAATGTCAACTGTACATGAAACATTCTTATAATTGTATTGAGCTTATTATATTCATTTAATACATTCATCAGTGAATCGGTTTCTGTCCTTTGTCCACTGACTTTCAATTAAAGAAGAAACCCTCTCAATATTAGCATTATGTCCTGGAAAAGCAAGAAAATATTGAACAATGAGAAGTACCGTAGTTCAGTAACTACATTTCTTTATTGTTCAAAGAATTTGGTCCACTTTTCATGTGCCAGCAATTCAATAAAAGTACAATCATTCAGATTATAGTATTACTTACTCAATGAACAACAAGAAAAAAACTAAAATTTCAGACAATTGATATAAATTGAGTTTAGTTATGTCAAAGGTCACAGTAGAATACGTAATGATGCCACTCTGAATTTTGAAAAGAAAAACCTAGATATCGGCGACTTGGGCTATTTTGGGCGATTTTTAAATTCCTTTAGTCGATTTTTGGGCTATCGAAAAGCGATGTTAAAATGTAATATCGGAAATGGAAACGCTACTCAATTGCCGATGTAATTGGTCGGGTAGCGAACTTCTGAATTACAAATTTAACGCTACGCTGTTACCAATAGAGAAAATCTCCAATTTTTACGTGGGGTACCGCCTGAGTGAAGAAAAAACGTCCAATCACTGGAAACGCGGACAAAACAAGGAATACACAAAAATGTGTGCGGACAGTAATTTTTACCCCCAAAATAAGGACGTATGGTAACCCTGCTCTTAATCCTTGTTTACGGTACTCAGTTTTTTCATATATTCAACAATCTAAAGGTAGGAACTACTGAGGTGTGTAAATGTGGCAATGATAAAATGACTGCTGAACATCGTCTTCAAAGATGCCCAACAGTTGAGGAACAGAGAAAGCACATATTGCCGTTACCAGTACCATTCTGTACGAAAAACTACGGAGATACAAATAGTCTCAAGCTGACTACTGCTTTCTTTGAAAATATTCAAGTAGACGTCTGAGAGTGGAAGAAGAAGAAGACCTTACGGCTGTTTATTATTTTTTTAGCAATTGAACCCTACTATAGTCGGTGTTCTGTAGTACCTATTGAAAGAGAAATGGAGACACTATAGCATGTGCAGAAAGAAGCTGAAGATAAGACATGTGGGGGATATAAAATAAGGAAAAACTTTGAGCGGATGGCACCGGTCATGAAGGTTTGGCGTAAATTTGTTGAAGGCATATTTCTTCTTCGTACACTCTCAGACGTCTACTTGAATGTTTTCAAAGAAAGCAGTAGTTGAGGCTAGTTGAGGACATATGATCCACAAGGAACTGGAGAATAATGAACGACTGTAATGGACTGCACTGTAATATAACCGAAAGTCTATAGCCTGTGGCTGAACGTAAAATTGCCGTATAAAAAATAAGGCAAGCCCAAAACAAACGAAACGTACTCAGGTAAAGTAACGACGAAATTACAGGCACAATTTTATTACCCCCTGCCTACAATCGTAATTATGTCCAGTATCGCATAAAATCATTGCTCCGAAGGGTGCCATTAATGTTTTAGTGCCCTTAAGCGTAACCTCCATTACATTACTCTGAAGTGTAACATTTATTTCATTATATTACATTATTCCGAGGTCCGCCGTTTATCCTTCTCCAACACCCTCATGATGAATGTCTGGAGAAATAGACCGGGGCGAGAAACTGTGGTGCGGTAATGCATTAATTTGGCTTTCCTCTTTCTAGGGTCGTCTCAGGATGAAAGGATTGGCTGTCCTTATATATAACACTTTCTTTTGCACGCCCTGGTCTTTTAGTAAATCTAGAATATTCTCTGTCGCTTCTTGTAATCGTACAAAAGATGGAGAACATTTTCTGTCGTGATCGTACAGGACAGAGTAATTGAAAAATCACGTCCTATTTTTAAACGGTTATTTCTTCGCTCTTATGCAACTAATTTACATGAAACAACGTCAAAATAAAGAGAATTAACTCTCGTTTTATTACGTAAACCTCTACCCCTCACGGTAGAAGGGGAACGACTAAGTAAGTAAGTTTATTACGTAAAATATAAAGTCCCACGACCATTACACATCTTCGTTGAGATCGGGTCTGTTAAACGCATGATTTCATAACGGGTAGCCATGTTTCCTATCTCTGGTAACGCCAGTTTATTAGCCATTTTAAATGTTATCATGCTTCTATGAATTAAAAAAATAAATTGCAATAAAAACGTATTTGTCAAATGGCATTGCTCCTTGTTTTGAAATTTGTTTCGTGCTTATCCAATTGATACAAGTGAGGATGTAAACTTTTTCAATCGTCGTGTAGATCTTCCTTTCCGCTGAATTCTCGTCATGATTTTTTTTTTTTTTTTTTTTTTTTTTTCTTAACCAGCGGCACTTGGGCTTTCAGCCCTTTGGCCCAATGACATATCATTGCGAGGCTGGGGAACCTGAGGACTTTCCTTCCAACCCGGTCAGGAGCTTCGCTCCTTCCCATCCACAGAGGGTTTATCACAGGAGCCGTTCAGGCTATTCAGTCAAATTTCCGGCCGTAAACATTTCTTCAAACGCCGACGCCCGGGTTTGAACCATGAACACCTGGTCGCCAGTACAACGCCGAAGCCATTACACCAGCGCGGCTCCCATGATACTCTCGTCTGTTTACCTTCAGCCCTTATCCTAAAAGGTCCGTCATGGCATGAAGGGTGCAACAGATATGTTCCGTTTTCGTCCTGGGGGCACTCAGATAGATTTCTCCGTTCACGAATTACTGCGCATATCCTTTCGGTTATTATACTTTGGTTTATGTTGTCGTTATGTTTGCCACATCAATGGTAAAACGCATGACCTTCTTGAAATAAAAGATTTCATAGCATTATAATGCGTTTCACTGTACTAAAAAGCTTCCACGAATACTGTAAAAATGTACTGCATAAAATGCAGATACAAAATATGGTACAAAACAGCCACAAACACAAATAATCTGTAACAATCTGTACATAAAACACACACACGCACACACATCAGTCATCTGAATAAGGTAGCTATTAGTGGATACACTCTTTGCCTTGCTAGACATGATTGGAAAACAGTACACAAGCTTATAGCGCAAATGAATAATGGAGACTGATGTATGAAATCTGAGGACGTCCAGCGGAAATTAATATTTTTTGTCAAACTCAGTCAATGTTTTTAAAGTTCAACGCAGCAGAACTTCTGTACTCTTCTGTGAGCATGTTTACATTATCCCAAGCCATAAATACCCATTAGAACATGAAAAATGAAATGGCTTAGGTTGAAAACTTAGGATAGAAAAATTTGTTTGAACATTTTCCCTAGTTTTTGATTTTTGATTTACCGGTACTTTAATTTGTGGCCGCCGTAAGTCTGAGTCCTTGTAAGTCGCGTACGTCGTAAGTCGTGGACTGAGGCCGATAAAGTACGTCTCAGCACAGTGAATCGTTCTCTCGCTGTAAGCTAATTGGGCATTTTATGAACAAGAAACCGGCTGCATTCCTTGGCGTAAGCATACTAAAACAGCTTCTCTGGCTTACATATAGTCATCTGAGAACAAAAAAGCTTCTCTGGCTTACATCTAGTCATCTGAGAATGAAACAGCTTCTCCGACGTACACACAAGCCACCTGAAACTAAAACAGCTTCTTTGACGTACATCTACTCATCAAAGACTAAAACAGCTTCTCTGTCGTACATCTACTCATCAAAGACTAAAACAGCTTCTCTGGCGTACATCTACTCATCAAAGACTAAAACAGCTTCTCTGGCGTACATCTACTCATCAAAGACTAAAACAGCTTCTCTGGCGTACATCCACTCACCAGAAACCAAAACAGCTTCTCTGGCGTACATCTACTCTCCGGAAACCAAAACAGCTTCTCTGGCGTACATCCACTCACCGGAAACCAAAACAGCTTCTCTAGCGTACATCTACTCATCAAAGACTAAAACAGCTTCTCTGGCGTACATCTACTCACCAAAGACTAAAACAGCTTCTCTGGCGTACATCTACTCATAAAAGACTAAAACAGCTTCTCTGGCGTACATCTACTCACCAAAGACTAAAACAGCTTCTCTGGCGTACATCTACTCATCAAAGACTAAAACAGCTTCTCCGACGTACATCTACTCATCAAAGACTAAAACAGCTTCTCTGGCGTACATCTACTCATCAAAGACTAAAATAGCTTCTCTGGCGTACATCTACTCATCAAAGACTAAAACAGCTTCTCTGGCGTACATCTACTCATCACAGACTAAAACAGTTTCTCTGGCGTACATCTACTTATCAAAGACTAAAACAGCTTCTCTGACGTACATCTACTCACCAAAGACTAAAACAGCTTCTCTGGCGTACATCTACTCATCAAAGACTAAAACAGCTTCTCTGACGTACATCTACTCATCAAAGACTAAAACAGCTTCTCTGGCGTACATCTACTCATCAAAGACTAAAACAGCTTCTCTGGCGTACATCTACTCATCAAAGACTAAAACAGTTTCTCTGGCGTACATCTACTCATCAAAGACTAAAACAGCTTCTCTGACGTACATCTACTCATCAAAGACTAAATCAGCTTCTCTGGCGTACATCTACTCATCAAAGACTAAAACAGCTTCTCTGGCGTACATCTACTCATCAAAGACTAAAACAGCTTCTCTGGCATACATCTACTCATCAAAGACTAAAACAGCTTCTCTGGCGTACATCTACTCACCAAAGACTAAAACAGTTTCTCTGGCGTACATCTACTCATCAAAGACTAAAACAGCTTCTCTAGCGTACATCGAGTTACCAGAGACTAAAATAGCTTCTCTGGCGTACATCTTATCATCAAAGACTAAAACAGCTTCTCTGGCATACATCTACTCACCGGAAACTAAAACAGCTTCTCTGACGTACATCTACTCACCGGAAACTAAAGCAGCTTATCTGGTGTACATCTACTCGCCAGAGACTAAACCAGCTTCTCTGGTATACACCTAGTCACTAGAGACTAAAACAGCTTCTCTCGTATACATGTAGTCACCAGAGACTAAAACAGCTTCTCTGGCGTACATCTACTCATAAAAGACTAAAACAGCTTCTCTGGCACACGTCTAGTCACCAGACACAAAAACAGCGTCTCTGGTATACATCTAGTCACCAGACACAAAAACAGCTTCTCTGGTATACTTCCACTCATCAAAGACTAAAACAGCTTCTCTGGCATACATCAACTCATCAAAGACTAAAACAGCTTCTCTGGCGTACATCTACTCATCAAAGACTAAAACAGCTTCTCTGGCGTACATCTACTCACTGATATGAGTAAATATCATATCATGTTTTGTATTCGATCACTTCCTAATATATATTGTTTACACACGGTATCCCGTGGTTGCAGGAAGTGACGTCTTGACTCCTGCTTTGAATTGACAGCAGACGTGAGTTTCGATTTGGGACAAGCTAGCGTCTCTAACCGGCAGTCTGCTTGTGTCGTTTGACCAGTATGCAAGGAATGTGTCCAGTAGGACCTGCTTTTAAAATGTGTTAAGTGCCTTTGGGCATCTTTATATTTCACCTGCAAGATCGATTACCATCACTGCCTTATGCTTTCATCTAACAGTATAATGTCAGTTTAGTTTTAGCAGTGTGTATGGAATTCTTGGGCACGTAAGTTGACTGTACCATTAAAATGGAGAGTATCAGAATCAAGGACAGTAGGGACATGTGCTAGTAAAAGCTACGATGTCATATCATACTCAAATGGAGTAATTGTGTTAATAAATATTTGTGAATCGTGCCAAGAAGTTAGGCCTTGTTGATGAGTACCTGAGGTGCGGGCCAGGGAGATGGTGTGTGACTGGCCAAACTTAAATACATACACTATAATTCCTCAAACGGAATATTGCAAGGAGAACCCTGGAGGGTACTCAGCAGGCCACAGTAATACGGAGTGTCAAGCCTGAAGTCTAATGCACTCTTACCACAGGACGTCGGGAGGACGGTTCCTGAAATAATAAACATTCTTAAAATTTACCCGCACCAGTTTCTGGGGGCCAAAGCCATTGGATGCCTTACAAGCCTAAGAGCGCCTAACGAATCTAGGACTATTTTTTCAAAATGGCGGCACGCATCGTCTGCCAAAAGTTTTTATGAATGGAAGGGATTTCCATCATCATGAATGTGCCTCAAGTTGTCACTAAGTTATAAAAGTGACCTATTATTACACAGAAGTCATAGGAACTGACTATCTTCATTCAAGAAGCAAGTATTTTATCAAAAATCATGGACCATATCGATGTCCTTCGATGTCAGCATGAAGCAATTCTAAGCCTAACCAAATACTAGGCTACTATCATCACTACATCCTTTCCTTGTCGAAGTCTCAAGAGGGATTGTTTTCTTGGCAACAGATAAGTTTATTTATTGTTACATACAGCTTGGCTGTGAATATAATCTGTTTGCCTGATATCTGACTTCACCATATATGTGTTTTCATTACGTGTTTTTGGTTTTGTAACTAGCGGGCTGGATGGAGGGACTTGGTTTGTGATCATTCAATACCGCGAAAGCTAGGTCGAATGAGCAAATCAAGCGTTCTATAGGGCAGTATCTGTGTGATTCAGATAGAGGACCCAGCATACTCTGCTGGTTGTATAAAAGTTTGCCTCTATTGAATTTAACAGATCCATTTTTGTTAGCTGTGTAGTCATGTTTATCTATTGTTTGTTCTCATAAGTACTGTCATTGTTATATTTTATTTAGTTCGTTGCATTATTGTTTGTAATATTGTCTAGCCTCATCTTACTATCATTCATTTCATAGATGTCATAATTGTTGTGATATGCGTCTTGTCTTGTCTATTTGTAATAGAGCATTAGTTTAAATTAATTCATATATATTTTATAGTTATTCCTTTGTTTTCCCATTTGTATTTCCTTTAGTTGCTCTAACCCTGTCTTGCTGTTCTTACTTGTTGTGGTTCTATTTTTTTTCATTACTCCATATTGTTTAGCTGAATACATCTACTATTGCAATTATAAATTGATCTGAGATTGGTGGAGTGAATATTGAATATAGCTGACATATTCATATACATAAAAGTTAAAATATTGTGTATTATTGATAAACACAAGAATAAGCAACCATGACTTCATTAAAGGATTTATTGAAGATTGGAAGGAACTTAATTTGGAAGGTCCAGCTTTGCAAGCTTATATTGATAAAGAAGTAAACAGACAAGAAGAACTTCGCAAAGAGGAATTGGCAGAAAAAAGAGACAAGAGGAACCACACAAACAAGACACAAATTGGCAGAAAAAAGACAAGAAACTGAAAAAGAATTGGAGGAAAAAAGGAGATCAGAAGAGTTGGCTCTTGAAAGAGAAAAATTAGCCTATGCCAGATCTCAAGAAGAGATCAGATCTCAACAAGCTCAAACTATAAGATTAGCTGAGATTGAACTGGAAAAATTAAAATTACAACAACCACTGTTGCATCCTGGGGTAGGTGAAGATAAAAATAAAGATCATACTACTGCCATAAGGATTAATTTGCCAAAATTTAACGCATCCATAGATGACATTTCATGCTTCCTAAATAGGTTCGAAACTTATTGTGAAGAATATAAGATTGACAAATCTACATGGACATGTAGACTTATGAATTTATTGGTTGGTGAACAATTAACTGTAGTCTCCACTTTGGATGACCAGACTAGAAAGGATTATGAAGCTGTTAAGGTCATTTTATTGCAGAGGTATCAATTAGATGATGAGGGCTATCGTCAGAAATTTCGATCTTTGTACCCTGATTCTGGAAAAGATTTCACTGAATTTATTTCAGCTGTTAAACTGAATTTTTCTAGATGGATTGAACTATCCAAAACTGAAAAAACTTTTGAGGGTTTGTCAGATTTGATTCTAAGAGACAAGGTTTTGTCATCGATTAGTTCTGATTTTCTTGCGTTCCTACAGGAAAGAAAACCAGAGAACCTAACTAAATTACAAACCTTAGGACGTCAATATCAAGTTGCACATCCTAATAGAGTATTGAGCAAAAACAATGTAAGGGACTCATTACCAGCTGCATCGGCCAGATCATTCCAAGACAATGCACCTAGGTATAGATCTAACAGCATAGATAGGAATCAAAGATTTAAACCATCACATAATTACAGTCAAAATAGAGGTAGATACAATTTTAATAAATACCAACCTCAAAGACATTGGAATTCATATCAGGAGGATAACTTTTATCCACAAACCTCATTTAAGTCCAATAACTGGCAAAATAGAGGAGAATATAACTCAAAAGCAAATAGAGGTCAGAAATCATTTTATAGAGGAAATGATCAAAATGCAAATAAAAGATCTTATCATAACAATACTTCCAGACAATCAAGAAACACTGAACGTACCAATGCCATTGTTCATGATAATAATCAGAACCATAATGATATTGTAGCACATGCAAATTCATGCAGTGTAGACTTAGCAATAGTGATAACTGCACTAATTGCAATTCTTTATTTCAGCCTCAAGGAGTGCCAAGATTATTATGCGGACACCCTCTCCCAGTCATGTCATCTTTTGAAAGTACTGGTTCATTGATCTTGAACAGAGGTTTTGTCAATAATAAGTTAGCATCTTTACTCAGAGACACGGGTGCAACCACTGTTGGTGTGCGCAAGGCCTTGGTTGATAAGGTGGATTATACAGGAAAACAAGTGAAATGCATAACTTTTGGTGGAACTGTGGAATATTACCCCACAGCAGAGGTATTTTTGGACACACCTTATTTTACAGGACGAACACTGGTATGCCTCTTGGACAATCCAATTGCTGGAATTATTATGGGAAACATACCTAAATTGCATGAATGTACACAGGAAGATATTGAAATATGGGAAAGACAACACTTATTATGTTCAAATGCTGTGACTACCAGAGCTCAGTCTCGCATGGACAATGATCATCACAAACCAGTCATTGATGTGTTACCTGAAGATATAACTGAAGATATCACTTCAGAAGATGAAGAAGAAAAGGAAAATAATGATGATGATATAAGTCATTATCAACAGGAAAATAATGATGATATTAAGGTAATCAATGATGTGAATAATGATGATGACAATTTATTTCAGATGGAGCTCATTGATAAGGAAACCTTTATACAAAGACAGAAAGATGATACTTCCTTAAAAAAAATATTTTCATATTGCTCATTTGAATGATGTAATGATAGATAACTGTGCAAAACACTGGTATACTATCAAAAATGGGATTTTAGTAAGAAACTATCAATTTGCTAATTCCTTAAAGAAACAGATTATGGTACCAGCTTGTTTTCGACCATTCATTTTACGACATGCACATGACATTGAATGTGCAGGACACTTAGGTGTTGCTAGAACAAAACAAAGAGTTTTGTCATATTTTTTTTTTGGCCAGGAATTACGAAAGACGTCAAATTATTTTGTCGTACATGTACCATCTGCCAAAGTGTAGCAACCAGAAAACCAAAACATGATGCGCCCATTCAAGCATCTGATATTTCTTTGCGTCCCTTCGCAAAGATGGCCATTGACATTATTGGCCCTTTAAAGGTAACATCAGCCAGAGGTCATCAATATGTGTTGACCTGCATAGATATGTGCACACGCTGGCCAGAAGCTATTCCTTTAAAAACCATCACCACGGTAGATATTGCTGATGCATTATTTTTGATTTTCAGTAGAATAGGTTTTCCTGAAAACATACTGTCTGATAGAGGAACTCAGTTAGTTTCAGATGCTATGAAACAGGTTATGGATATGTTTGGGATTCAAAGATCCCTTAGTTCAATATACCATCCTCAGTCTAATGGGAAAATAGAAGTCCTCAACAGATCCTTAAAACAAATGCTACATAAGGTTACAATTAAATATCCTCAAAATTGGGACAGAGTCCTGCCAGCTATTTTATTTGCTTATCGAGAGATAAAAAATGAACATACAGGCTTTAGCCCATTTGAATTGGTTTTTGGCGCCAGACCACGCGGCCCAATGTCTATATTAAAACAACTTTTAATTGGTGCTGAGATGAACAAGGAGGTTCAGACCTCATATCAGTATGTAGTCAATTTGAGAAAAAAAATAATAGACGCATGCCAGATAGCAGTAGGTTCATCTGAAAAGGCAAAGCTTAGGGCGAGGTTATTCATTAACCAAAACCGCAAATTACGCCAACTTTGGCCTGGTGATGAAGCTTACGTATTATTACCCAGGAAAGATAACAAATTATTAGTCTCATGGAGAGGACCTTACAGGATTGTGGAGAAACTGTCTGATGTTGATTATATTGTCTCAGTAGAGGGAAAAGAAAAAACTTTTCATATCAATATGTTACAGCAGTTTCATACACGTCCACCATATCTAAGACCAGTCTTTGAAGCTCTTGATCAATCTGTCTGTCGTCATTCTTCTTTGGCTGTCATACAGGAAGAAAATTCGGATTTGACTGATGGTAATGACTCATTATTAGTATTACCTAGTCTTCACTACTTGTCTACTGAAAGTTGGAAAGATGTTGACATATCACCAACTCTATCTTCTTCCCAGAAAGAACAGGTTACTTCTATCTTACGTTCTTTTACTGATGTCCTTACTGATGTCCCAGGACACACTGATATCATCGAACATGATATCATTCTGACAGACTTTCAACCCATTAAGTTGAAACCTTACCCTATTCCTATACATTTACAATGTCAGGTTAAAGAGGAACTAGAACAGATGGTGAAATTAAATGTCATTTCTCCATCTCATTCCCCTTATAGTTTTCCGATGGTTTTGATCAGAAAAAAAGACAAATCTATACGTATATGCATAGATTTTAGACGTCTAAATTCGGTCACCATCCACGACGCGGAACCACTACCCGTGTTGGAATCTTTATTAGATAGACTAGCTACAGCTACATTTTTTTCTAAATTTGATCTATCTAAAGGCTATTTCCAAGTACCATTAACGGAACGATCCAAGCCTTATACTGCGTTCGCAACCCCATTAGGACTCTTTCAATTTAACTATATGTCTTTTGGTTTAGTTAACGCACCTGCGACCTTCGTTCGCATGATGAGACGACTCTTCTCTGACAGAGACGACCTTATTACTTACATCGACGACATTTGTCTGTTTCATCAATCATGGGATGAACATTTGAAGGGTATTCAATCCTTACTTACCACTCTACGTCGTCATAATTTATCTGCACGTCCATCTAAGACTAAGATTGGATTTGAGGAGATTTCATTTTTAGGTTATAAAGTAGGAGGAGGTTTTTTGAAAACAGATGATACTACTATCTCTAGGATTCTAAACCTTGAGATACCTAAGACCAAAAAACAGGTTAGAAGTATTTTAGGGCTCCTAAACTTTTATCGTAAGTTTATCCCTAATTTTGCAGAGTATACGTCTGTGTTGTCATCACTGGTGAAGAAGGAGTCACCAAATAGGTGTATTTATAGTCGGGATGTTCATGTGACTTTAAATAGATTAAAATGTCTGTTTTCCAAGTTGCCTATATTGAGATTGCCTGATCCTTCTAAACATTTTACTCTTACAGTAGACGCTTCCAAAACGTCCATTGGAGGTTCGCTTTTGCAAGAATGGAAGGGCTGTTTACATCCAACACGTTATGTCAGCAGGAAGCTAACGCCGACGGAGCAGCGTTACTCGGTCATTGAGAGAGAGCTACTGGCTCTTGTGTTCTGCTTCTCTAAACTGCAACGCTACCTGCTTGGTGCAAGTTTTACACTCGAGACAGACCAGAGGGCACTGTCTTACCTGAAAACAGCGAGATTCAAGAATGCTAAAGCAGCGCGTGCCTCACTGGCCCTTCAACCCTATAATTACCAGATTAAACCCATCGCAGGAAAGTTGAACGTGATGGCCGATGTGCTATCCAGATGTGTGAAGCATCCGCTATCGCCAATTGTCTCCGCAAATGCTGCTTCAATCCAACTTTGATGCTCAATAATAACACTACTTCCTTTGGAACAAGTCAGGAATTAGTTCGCAAAGGTAGCATCATGAACTAAGGCACATGCCTTCTTTTAACTCATATAGTGCATACTTCAGATATTACAACCACATTGCTTCGTCATGCACTTAAACCGATTGAAAAACTATAGACACTATGCCAAGCAACATGATGATGATGAATTACTGTTCATCCAAAATCAAGATATATATTCAAGCGTTCGTCATATGATGTCTAATGCAATTGCTCAAGAACAATACTTCGTTACTTCATACACGTTGTACAATGACTTTTGGCAGTATAACAATCCAAGTCGGTGCAATTCAGATACTTTGCTACATTTTCCAAAACTTTTTGCACTAATTAACTGTCTCAAACGTTGTGTAAAAAGGGAAGCAACTAAAATTACTGACTACAAAGTTCAAAAAGGGACATAACCAAGAAATTACATTTCATCATATACGTATGAAATTCTCAAGTACAGAATGAACAATAGTATCTGTGCTGTATATGCTATTCCATGGAAGACAAACATCAACAACCGACATAGATGGAAAATGGATTTTCTTCAATGAACATTTTCTTTCCACCATATATACTTAACTAAGGATCAATAACAATGTTGTGCGAACTATTGACTCACTGAAACTTTAATTCGTTTAAATACCTCTACAGGAAGAACTGTGTATGGTCTAACATGACCAATTTTAATAACACTCGGAATATTACATTGGTTCAGTAGTGTATTATTATATGAAGTGAATTACACTCGTGCTTACACTTAGTATAACCGGTATCTTTCATATGTGTAGATATTAAGTAATATATCTTCATATGACATCTCATTAACATTGTCATTCACCACATGACATTGCATAGATACAAATGTTAATAATTATTTTGACATATTGTCACAGTCACCACTTATATTTTAACTTGTCTGCCTCATTTGTTCTATTCTATCTTTGATTGCTTATTATGCATTTCATTTGATAGATAGGTAGACTTACATACCGACACGACTTAGGGCGTTTGTTGACATGGTATGCTGTGTGAGTGCCATGACTGACATATTGACTTTTCTTCACTGCCTTCTAATTAATATAGTTACCTCACATTTGTGTCAAAAGAGCGTCTGCTAACGATAATGGGTTTAGTTATGTTATTACTAAATACCACACCTTGTGTGTTAAATTGTCGATTATGGAGCACGCCTCTAGGTGCTATCATAATGATGACAGTTGAGTATTTGGATATTGTCATATGGTTTCTCCAGTGACCTTGTAAGATTGTATTATGAAAATAATGAAAAGTTCCTTTTCATTATTTTAATCCGGGGGGGGGGGGAGTAAATGATATGAGTAAATATCATATCATGTTTTGTATTCGATCACTTCCTGATATATATTGTTTACACACGGTATCCCGTGGTTGCAGGAAGTGACGTCTTGACTCCTGCTTTGAATTGACAGCAGACGTGAGTTTCGATTTGGGACAAGCTAGCGTCTCTAACCGGCAGTCTGCTTGTGTCGTTTGACCAGTATGCAAGGAATGTGTCCAGTAGGACCTGCTTTTAAAATGTGTTAAGTGCCTTTGGGCATCTTTATATTTCACCTGCAAGATCGATTACCATCACTGCCTTATGCTTTCATCTAACAGTATAATGTCAGATTAGTCTTAGCAGTGTGTATGGAATTCTTGGGCACGTAAGTTGACTGTTCCATTAAAATGGAGAGTATCTGAATCAAGGACAGTAGAGACATGTGCTAGTAAAAGCTACGATGTCATATCATACTCAAATGGAGTAATGTGTTAATAAATATTTGTGAATCGTGCCAAGAAGTTAAGCCTTGTTGATGAGTACCTGAGGTGCGGGCCAGGGAGATTGTGTGTGACTGGCCAAACCTAAATACATACACTATAATTCCTCAAACGGAATATTGCAAGGAGAACCCTGGAGGGTACTCAGCAGGCCACAGTAATACGGAGTGTCAAGCCTGAAGTCTAATGCACTCTTACCACAGGACGTCGGGAGGACGGTTCCTGAAATAATAAACATTCTTATTATTTACCCGCACCACTCACCAAAGACGAAAACAGCTTCTCTGGCGTACATCTACTCATTAAAGACTAAAACAGCTTCTCTGGCGTACATCCACTCACCAGAAACCAAAACAGCTTCTCTGGCGTACATCTACTCATCAAAGACTAAAACAACTTATCTAGCTTTTATCTACTCACCAAAGACTAAAACAGATTCTCTGGCGTACACCTACTCATCAAAGACTAAAACAGCTTCTCTGGCGTACTACTCACCAAAGACTAAAACAGCTTCTCTGGCGTACATCTACTTATCAAAGACTAAAACAGCTTCTCTGACGTACATCTACTCATCAAAGACTAAATCAGCTTCTCTGGCGTACATCTACTCATCAAAGACTAAAACAGCTTCTCTGGCGTACATCTACTCATCAAAGACTAAAACAGCTTCTCTGGCGTACATCGAGTTACCAGAGACTAAAAAAGCGTCTCTGGCGTACATCTTATCATCAAAGACTAAAACAGCTTCTCTGGCATACATCTACTCACCGGAAACTAAAACAGCTTCTCTGACGTACATCTACTCACTGGAAACTAAAGCAGCTTATCTGGTGTACATCTACTCGCCAGAGACTAAACCAGCTTCTCTGGTATACACCTAGTCACTAGAGACTAAAACAGCTTCTCTCGTATACATGTAGCCACCAGAGACTAAAACAGCTTTTCTGGCGTACATCTACTCAGCAGATACTAAAACAGCTTCTCTGGTATACGTCTAGTCACCAGACACAAAAACAGCTTCTCTGGTATACATCTAGTCACCAGACACAGAAACAGCTTCTCTGGTATACATCTAGTCACCAGACACAAAAACAGCTTCTCTGGTATATATCTAGTCACCAGACAGAAAAACAGCTTCTCTGGTGTACATCTACTCACCAGATACTAAAACAGCTTCTCTGGCGCACATCTACTTATCAGTGACGAAAACTGTCTCTATGGGAATATCTCGTCACCTGAAGTTAAAACTGCGTCAGCGGCAAATATCTACTAACTACAGACTAAAACTGCTTCTATGGCAAACATCTACCAACCAGAGACTAAAACTACTTCTATGGCAAACATCTATTAACCGGAGACTTAAATTACTTCTATGGCAAACGTTTATTGACCAGAGACTTAAAGCTACTTCTATGGCAAATATCTACTAACCAGAGACTAAAACTGTTTCTATGACAAATATCTACTAACTAGAGACTAAAACTGTTTCTATGGCAAACATCTACTAACCAGAGACTAAAACTGTTTCTATGACAAATATCTACTAACTAGAGACTAAAACTGTTTCTATGGCAAACATCTACTAACCAGAGACTAAAACTGTTTCTATGACAAATATCTACTAACTAGAGACTAAAACTGCTTCTATGGCAAACATCTACTAACCAGAGACTAAAACTGTTTCTATGACAAATATCTACTAACTAGAGACTAAAACTGTTTCTATGGCAAACATCTACTTACCAGAGATAAAAGCTGTTTCTCTAGCATCATCTACTCACCGGAGACTAATGCTGTTTCTATGGCAAACATCTACTAACCATAGACTAAAACTGCTTCTATGGCAAACATCTACTAACCAGAGACAAAAAATGCTTCTATGGCAAATATCTACTAATTGGAGACCAAAACTGTTTCTATAGCAAACATCTATTAACCAGAGACTAAATTTGCTTCTCTAGCAAACATCTACTCAACTTCAACTTCTTGCGAAAAGAACACAATTTCCATCCCTGACATATAGAGAGACTCATCATTCGGCTTTCTTCCGTGCTAATCAATCAAACTCTTCTGAATACAACTAATTCGTTCGTTCGTTCGTTAGTTCTCTCACTCTTTTCTAATCAGAAATCTCTCCTGGACCATAAAAAATGCATTCCTAATTATCACGAAAAAACAAGACCCCAAGAAAATTTGAGAACATTTTAAAATAACTCTCAGCTGAGACATTAACTAGAGCCGTAAGCATGAGAGGGACAGGAACTGTAGTCACCCCGGGTGTCAAGAGTTTGAGGGCACTAGCATATTGAAAGCTCTTTGTCTCGTCCATATATGTTACAAGAAGCAACAGATGCTCTTGGCGGGGGCAAAAAAATATGTATGTGTTTCTACAGTTCTGCTAATAATGGTGCCAAGAACCCTTTGAATTCATCCCTGTTACGAGGGGCCCGATATCCGTTGTCGTTGTTAACTTCAAACAAACCAAACCAAACTTAAATCATCTTATAACTTCGACATCGGCTGACTATGGCCTTCACATACATTGGGAGCCGCGTTAGCGTAGTGGTTACAACACCGCTCTGGCGACCGGGTGATACAGGATCAAACCCGGGCGACGGCATTTGAGGATTTTTCGTCGACCGGGATTTGGACTGGATTAACTCGAGACAAGGCGAGGACATTTGAAGGAGTGTCGTCGACCAGGGACTGGCGGCTCCTGAGCCGACCCAGCTGCAATGGGTACCTCCGAAATCGGCGAGTATTTGCCTGAATGGCGAGGGACATCTGTCTCTATACAAGAAATAAAGGGATACTCACGTAAAATCAATGTCAGGTTAGACATAAATAATAACCTGAGATTTCGCCTCGAGTATTAGCGGGCGTACGAAAAAAAAAAAAAAAAAAATCCCTGTTACGAAAGCCGAAATGTCATGTTATCAGGGTGATCTTCTTGAAAATTCTTATATCTCTCTATCTGTAGCTCATTCATCTCTTTACCATTTCTCAGACAACCTTCTTCTACAAGGAGCAATCGAATTATGATCCACTTCACGAACTATAAACACACACTGTGTCTCAATAGTTGGAATTACGAATATAATCAAGTTCCGTACTGTATGAAAGAACTTGCATTACCAGCTCTAACAATACCTCAGACAGTGACGTTTTTCTGCGAACTTTATAACCCATAATCTGTTTGAAAAAGTGCGGATTGATTATTTGGAATTAGAACCAAAAGTATCCAGCTTAACTAGTTTGAAAGACAAAGAGACTGAAATGTGTCATGCGTAAATACGGAAAATGCGATAAATATAGGTTTACTTTGGTAAAAAGCATATTCATCCTAGCAGGGTAATCTGTATTCTAGCCAACCTTGACGGGGTAAAGTGAATGAATTGGTTAGGATTTGTATTTGTAATGACTCATATTATCAAATAACTTTCAGAATATTCATTCTGATATTGTCTTTAAAAAAAAATTAATAAATGAAAATACTTACTTTACCAAGCGTTATCCGGATGTATATATATATATATCCCGCTTCATTTCTTACGCATAACATATATTTTACCAATTTACAATGCTAAAATAATAAAATTGTAGTTACCCGCGATAACTGTGAGCAAATCCCGAGGAATATATTTGTAACAGTGCCATGAATCTATTAATATAATAATGCATTTAATGTAAAATGATATGAGAACAGAGGAGAAAAATGGAGGCATTGAAATTCAATACGTTAAGGTAGCCGTGCGGTAGAAACATGAATTTTTCTTATTTATAACTTTACATTTTGCCTATATATGTCAAAATGTTCCTTGGTAAGAGAGAAATCTAACCATATGAGTGATTGCATAATTATGCTAATTAGCTATTCAAAATGGCCACCGCAGTATAAAAAATGCAGGGCTATTTTAAACCCACTGTGGTAAAATGGGATGTTATAAATATTTATAGGGGACTTAGTGTACTGACTGAGATCAGCTGTGAAGGTATCTGTATCTATTAAGTGTGGTGTATTACAGATGACCTTACTTGCTACCACATTTCTACCTCAGTCAGAATTATTCTGGAATATTGTGATGACTACGTTAAATGTCTAGGGTTATGAAAATGATGAAGTGTAAGTCACAACAACAACAAACAGATAAACAATTTAATTTATTCCACAACACTTTACAACACTGTGACACTCACACACATATAACAATCTATAAGACTATCTTAAATGAGTCAAGTGTTTAAGTTTAAAAATATATGTATTAATTCTTGTCAATAATGGATATCCTGATTCAACTACATAGTGAACCAGGAATCACAATCAAATGTAATTACAAGTATTATGTACACAGTTTATATATATATGAACTTTGTATTGACATAGTTTATTATTATTATTCTCTGTGTGTAATTGGTGAAGTAGTAATATGAGGTAATACTGGTTTTGTTCAAGCTTGGTTGTTGTTTTTCATCATGACTTCAAGTGTTTGATTATCTTGGAAATAGTATTGGGAAAAGTTCACAGTTCCTGTCATTTGAACCAATTAATTGTCCCTCTGTGTTTACTAAAATGTCAATTTTTGAGGGGGCACATAATGTTGAGCTACTCTGGCCACAGAAGCTTATCTTTCGTGATGGCGGCAGGAAAAGACTCCTCTGCTCGATTGCTTCCTGTGTTCTGGAGACACCTCACTGGTCGCTATCTGGACCAAGGAGTATGCTGTCAGCCTCTGGATTCAGCAAAACCCAGACCAGGTGCTGCTTCAATAACTAGGACCACAGTCCCTGAAACAAGAAGGTTGTACCTCCTACTTCAGAACTAATTTATAATCTATTTCCAGACTGAACACAATACATAACAAACACTGAGTTCAGAGCGGTAGGCCAACTGCTATCTTCATCTGAAACAATTTACACCAGTATACTCCTCCCTAAATGGTTACTACGCCTCTGCAATTCCAGCCTTAGTTCCTTCTAGTCAATAAGATAGGTGTCAGTGTACTGTTTGGCAATTCCATGCAGTTTTACTTTTCTCCGACACCTCCTGTTCAGGTTGGAGCAATATTTAGGCCTTGCCTCATGTTTGCTACCGAACCACACACATATACAGACATAAATTATCAATTTACATTCAATTTTCATTAAAAAGATATTGAATATATCAAGCTTACCACAATTCATGGAAATATTACACAGATACGTTGACTGGCGATGAATAATGGCACAAATTATGGCACAAATTCCGATCCGCCTCTGTCCCAGGCTTTTATTTAGAAAAATATGATCTGGCTCTCAACGCACTGTTTCTTAATAAGTTTATTTTAACATGTGGCACTGAACTGACGCTCCTAATTGCCTATATTGGCGGGTCTAACCAATCGAGCCATGTTTACACAAGCGTTTGAAAAAAAGTACCCTTCCTTCCGTCTCCCCTAACAACAAAAAATAGTATTTGTAGACCGACTAATCATGTCTAGCCTTACATATACTTCCCGCCAATCAAATAGGAGGTAACATGTCGGCCTATTTCCCGTACAATGGTGGTTTCAAAACCTGCCACTGCGCAATTCTGATTTTGGTGTTGTCTGACAGCACCACCATTATAATAATAATAATAATAGCCCCTTCAGTCATAACTGACCATGGGAATGCGCCCCTGAGGTGACAGCCCTCAGCTGCTTATTTTCCTGGTGCTCCTTTCGACGTTTTCTCCTCACCTCTGCTTCTTGTGTGAGCCTCTCTTCGCCCAATCTGAGGTGGCGCCGTAAATAGCATCGCCACTTAGTGCGATCGGCAGCTTTATCCTCCCATGTTGCTGGATCCATGTCCAGTGCCCTCATATCTCTCTTGCACACATCTTTGAACCTCAGCTGTGGTCGCCAAACTGTTCTCTTGCCCTCTGCTAATTGTCCGTAGAAGATATCTTTTGGGATGCGACCATCATCCATGCGGCGAACATGGCCAAGCCAGCGAAGTCTGCGCTGTCTAAGAAGCGTATACATACTTTGAAGGCCAGCACGTGACAACACCTCGACATTTGTCACTTTATCTTTCCACGAGATGCCGAGGATGCGGCGTAGACACCGCAAATGGAAGGTATTGAGCCTTCTTTCTTGCTTAGCATAGGTCGTCCAGGTCTCGCTGCCATATAGGAGTGTGCTGGTGACGCAGGCATTATATACCGCAGCTTTGGTCTTCATTGTGAGTTTAGAGTTTCCCCAAACACGCGATGTGAGGCGGGCGGGCAAAGGTAGCTGCAGCTTTGCCAATGCGGCTGTCGATTTCTGTATCCAGTGAGAGTTTATCATTGATGGTAGACCCTAGGTATGTGAAGTGGTGCACCACTGCCAATTCATAGTTATCGATAGTGATAACTGGTGCAGCACCCACATCCTGACTCAGCACATTCGTTTTCTTTAGACTTATTGTGAGGCCAAAGTCCTTGCATGCTTTAGTGAAGCGATTCATCAAGCTCTGAAGCTCCTGTTGGCTTTGAGTGATGACTGCAGCATCATCAGCGAACAACAAGTCTCTTATAGTGACCCTTCTGATTTTTGTTTTTGCCTTCAGCCTTGAAAGATTAAACAGACGGCCATCTGACAGAGTGTGAAGGCATATTCCTTCAGTTGCATCTCTGAATGCATGTTTCAAGAGCAAGGCAAAGAAGATTCCGAAGAGGGTCGGAGCCAGAACACAGCCTTGTTTAACGCCACTTCGTATATCAAAGGGCTGTGACGTGCTTCCAGCATATTGGACTGTTCCCTTCATGCCGTCATGGAATGACTTTATCATTTCCAGCATTTTAGAAGGGCAGCCTATTTTCAGGAGGATTTTAAAGAGTCCATCCCTACTAACCAGGTCGAATGCTTTTGTGAGGTCTATAAAGGCGATATATAATGGTCTTATCTGCTCTCTTGATTTTTCCTGAAGCTGGCGGAGAGAGAAGATCATGTCTGTTGTTGATCTGCCAGCTCGGAATCCACACTGTGACTCTGGATATATGCGCTCAGCTAACTTGTGTAGTCGCATTAAGATGACTTTGGCAAAAACCTTACCAACAATACTAAGAAGAGAGATGCCTCTGTAGTTATTGCAATCACTTCTGTCTCCTTTATTTTTATACAGTGTTACAATCTTGGCATCTCGCATGTCTTGAGGAATAGTTGTCTCTTCCCAGCACTGGCACAGCATCCTATGCAGGGGATGTAATAGCGTGCTCTTACAGCATTTGATTAAATCAGGAGGAATCCCATCACTGCCTGGTGCTTTGCCAGAGGCCAAGCTATCAATGGCCTTGCTGAGTTCCTCTAATGTTGGTTCGGCATCCAGCTCCTCCATAGTTGGCAGACTGTTGACACCATCAAGGGCTGCAGGCGTAACGGTATTGTCTCTAGCGTAAAGCTCAGAGTAGTGCTCGACCCACCTCTCCATCTGCTTACCCTTATCGGTTAGCTTCTCTCCGCTGATGGTTTTTAGCGGTGCCGTCTTACTTTTATGGGGGCCAAGTGCTTTCTTTATACCGTCATACATTTGTCTAATGTTGCCTGTTTGCGCTGCGATCTGGATGCTCTCACTGAGCTGGAGCCAGTAGTTATTTGCACAGCGTCGAGCAGTTTGTTGAACTTTGCTTCTCGTAGCCCTCAGGATCTGTAGGGTTCTGGCACTCGGTGAACGTTTGTATTCATTCATAGCACTGCGCTTAGCTTCAATGACAGGTACCATCACATCTGATGAAGCATCAAACCAGTCATTTGACTTTGCTGTTTTCTTACCAAAGGTGGCAAGTGCAGTACTTTGAATGGTGTTCCGTAGATGCTCCCAGTTCTCTGTAATAGTATCACCATGCTGAGGGCTACTGAGCACTTTCTCGAAGGTCGCAGTGAATTGAGCGATCATGAAAGGGTCTGACATCTTGCTGGTATCAATGCGTGGTTTCCCTTCATGTCTGACACGATAGAGTTTTCTTGGTTGTGCTCTGATTTTGCAGCAAACCAAGGAGTGATCTGTATCACAGTCTGCACTATGGTACGAGCGCGTGGAGAGCACAGACCTGAGGAGTGGCCTTCTGACGAGAATCCGGTCAAGTTGGTGCCATTGCTTGGATCGTGGGTGTCTCCATGACACCTTATGCTGGGGTTTTGTCTGAAAGTAGGTGTTGGTCACGCAGAGGTCATGGTGGGCGCACAACTCTAAGAGCCGTTGTCCATTTTCATTCATCTTGCCAATACCAAACCTGCCCAGACATGAAGGCCATGAAACATTATCGGCACCCACTCTAGCATTAAAGTCACCAAGGAGAACAAGCTGTTCTTGCCTAGGTATGCTTTTGATAATTGCTGTTAGATTCTCGTAGAACTCATCTTTAGCTTCTGAGGCAGAGTACAGAGTACATTTTATTTTGGCTATAATTTGTTAATTCCTAGACTATTTGCGTAAAGTTTAACATATTCTTTGTCAGCAAGTCCTAAGGAACCCAATTATATAAATTTAAGGGAGCTAGGTGGCTGCGTTCAAAATGTGCATTTTCTTCTACCTCCTGTTCACTTCGATACGATGTGGTGTCTGGGTACTGTCAGGCTTTCAGACAAAAAAACAGTATAATGTCATGTTTCCTAATTAGCGTTTTTCAGGTTTTTTAAACCTAACTCTCGTATGGGTAGTGTTTTTTATCACTGTCTATCTGAAAAAAAAGTATTGCTTCTGGCCTTTCGCTTGGGGAGGGTGGCATTAATTGTATATCGCGAGACGCGTGTTAGTGCTGCATGCGTTCCTGCTTTCAGCCCTCACTCTCTCTCTATCCTAATTCCATCTGTCCTTCCGTTTATGTTAACGTAGTGTATAAAATGAAATTAATGGAAGTATTAATTTAGGTCATTAATCAGCTTGCGTATCTCAAGGTTTTCTTAGAAATGCAGTACACGTTTTATTGTAGAAAGCGTGTAGTGATGCAGTAGGCTTTACTATCAACGTGAAACGTTACAATTTGCAGACGAAGTAGAAAACAAGGGGGATTTTTGTACGCCATTGTGACAGCACTGTACTTTTACCATTTCTCTTTCCTTTTATTGAATTTATGTGTTAGGCTTTACATTTACCTTTTAATTTATATATGTGGATTTAGAATGTTTCACGACAAATTCTCCCCTCTTAAAACAGACGTTATATGTCAGTCTATAATTCTATATACACATAGAGAAATTTATTATTATTTCTGGGGCTTACGGTGATTCTCATCACACGGATGGCGGCTTAAAAAATCCACTCCCAGATTTGTCTTTCCAGATATATACTCTATGCAAAACTCAAATGGCTGCATCAGTAATGACCAACGGAGTAATCTAGAATTTTCATGTCTAGCCTGCGCTAGAAACGACAAGGGTTTGTGATCCGTTTGCAACTTAAATGCCTTCCCATACAGATAAATATTGAATTTCTTTATCGCCCATATTACTGCAAGACATTCTTTTTCGCTAGTTGAGTAATTGGTTTCAGCTTTATTCAACTTTCTGCTAGCATATGCCACTGGGCTTAATTCCCCATCCAATGCATCTGATTTCTGTAGCAGTGTTGCACCTAACCCGATATTACTGGCATCCGTTCTTACAATGAATTCTTGACTTAAGTCAGGTAATTTCAAAATAGGTGTGCTTGTGAGCTTTTCCTTCAATTCCTGGTAAGCTAATTCACATTGTGGTGTCCATGAAATTCGATCTGGATTTCCTTTACGGGTCAAATCAGTTAACGGTGCACATATGGAATTAAAGTTTTTGATATACTTTTGGTAGAAACCACATAATGAGACAAAGGATCTCACGTCTTTCTTGGTTTGTGGTCTCGGGGCTTTCTTTAGTTTCTCTAAATTCTTGGGGTCAGGGGTCATGTTTCCCTGATGGACTGTGTGTCCCAAGAATTCTAATTCTTTACATCCAACGCAACATTTGGTTGGTCGGGCTGTTAAATTCGCTTCTCTAAGTCGATTAAACAGCATGTTCAGAGAGTCAATGTGTTCCTCAAATGTTTCTGTTGCTATAAGGATATCATCCATGAAATTTGTGATGCATGGATTATTCAGAGGGTCCAATAATTTTCTCATCATTCTAGAGAAGACACTAGGCGCATTCTTCAATCCAAATGGCAATCTGTTAAACTCATAGTGTCCCTCTGAGGTACTAAACGCTAGGTATGGTCTAACCTCAGGCTTTACTGGAATCTGATAGTATCCTTTACTCAGATCCACTTTTGAGAAATATTTAGCTTTATTTAGCCTGGCAAACAACTGATTTGTATCCGGCAATGGATCCACCTGTCCTTCTGTAATAGCATTCAGTCTCCTGTAATCTATACAGAGTCTGTGTTCTCCAGAGGGTTTCCTTAAGAGTACAACACTGGAACTATACGAAGATTCACTGTGTGAAATACTTCCTTCCTTCAACAAATAGTGTATCTCTTCCTTCAAAGCTTTCTCCTTAGCAAAAGGAATCGAATAGGGTTTCATACAGACAGGTGTGGGGTCTATCAGTTTCATGTCATATTCCAATAAGTTTGTATGCCCCGGTCGGTCCGTTAACACCTCTGTATGATTTTCTAGAACCTGTTGCACTCTCTCTTTCTGATTTTTCGTTAAATGTGTACTGATTTTCACCTGTGCCGCTGTCTCACAGGGGTGTAATGGATATTCAAATGATGAAAGTGGTTCCTTTTTCATCTCCATGGCAATGGACAAGGTCAACAAGTGTGTCTCTTCCTGATTTTCTCTTTCCAAATATTTCTTCAGGAGATTCACATGATAGATTTTTTCTTTCCCCTTCTTATCTATCTTATAATTGGTTCTAGACACCTTCTCTAGAACTGTATATGGACCTTGCCATCCAATTTGTAACTTATTCTGACTCCCGGGGAGAAGAAGCAGTACCTTCTCTCCCACAGCCAAATCTCTGTCTTTAGCCTTACTGTTGAAATAGGCAGCATGTTTCTTCCTGGCTTGTCTCAAATTTTCATTGGCAAGTTTCCAGCCAGTTTTTAAACGAGTGGTCAGCTCATTCACATATTGGTATGAGGATGTAATATTTTCCTCTGCCTTTTCATCAGTCCACGTTCTTAACAGCGCTTCAAGTGGACCTTTTATTGGCCTTCCAAATAATAATGTTGCCGGGGCCATACCGGTTGAACTATGGGGTACCTCCCGATAAGCAAAGAGGGCGGCGTGAAGGTACTGATCCCATGTATCTGGTTTTTCGTGTGCCAACTTTCTCAGGATCGACATCAATGTGCCATTAAATCTTTCCACTTGGCCGTTCCCTTGGGGATGGTACACACTACAATGGAAGTGTTTGGCCTGGAAGATCCTGAAAACATCTTCTGTTAGTTTCCCCTTGAACTGAGAGCCACTATCAGTCAAGATTTGATTCGGAAAGCCTAACCTTGTAAAATTGTGAGTAATGCCTCTGCCACATGCTTAGAATCAATCGATGACAGGGCTACCGCCTCTCCCCACATAGAACAAGTGTCAAACAGAGTCAGAATGTAGCTGTTCCTCCTCTTAGTTCGAGTGAGAGGTCCCACAAGATCCACGGCAACTCTCTCAAAGGGTGTTCCCACTATGGGCATTTCCCCCAGAGTTGCTGGTGCGGTCCAATGCTTAGGTGCTACTCGTTGGCACTCTGGGCAGGATTTTACATATCGTTTGATATCTTCAGTTATTCCTGGCCAGAAATAGTGACAAGCTATTCGCTGTCCTGTTGCGCTGATCCCCATATGACCACTGAAGGGAATCGCATGCCCTAGTTCCAACACTTTAGTCCTATATGAAGTGGGAAGGACCAGCTGTCCGTGACCATTGGATTCAGATCCAGCCTTCCTATAAATCAGTTTGTTCTTCATATAAAATTCTCCCTTGCCTGGAGGTGTATGAGATTTGGGCAACTTCTTGAAACACGGCTTGAGTGTTTTGTCCTCCGCCTGTGCCTTCCTCATCTCATCTGGATGAAAATTTATTGGATTATCCTCCTCCTTTTTAGGCTGTGATCTGGTCTGCACTGTTGCCAATATCACAGGTCTCTTGGGATTCCCCAAGAAGACATATCTACACCCCAATATCAGAGGGTAGATTGGCTCATTTATCACTGCTGCTTTTATGATTCCTTCCACATATCGCGTTTTCACCTTTATCCGGGCGACGGGAAGTGTCATGGTAGCTACATCCTTGGTTGCAGTTTGAATCTCCACTGTTTCTGTGGTGTATTGATCTGCCTGCACCAGGTGAGAACTCACAACGGAATCATAATCTAAACCTGTATCATATAAACACCTTATGGTGACACCATTACAGATGACATCTTCACACACTGGGGGGTGATATGGTTCCTGTAGTTCCGCAGGTTTGACCTTTTTTCCCTTTTTTCCAGATGTCATAGCAGCACAATGAGGAGGTTTCCTTCTACAATGGTCAGTGTCATGATTGTTCATCTTACAATTTTTTACACCATCTCTTTCCTTGGTTGAAAGATTTTCTTTCATCATATTTCCTTTCATCGAATTGTGGGGTTTTATTTTTATTGTCATACCGTGGTCTATCAAACTGGTGCTTACTTTTGTTTTGATCTCTAGGATCAAATTTATTAAAGTTCTGTGGTGCCTTAAAATAGTCTACCTGTTTCTTTTTATTACCTGATACCTCTGCCTGAGCTGCTTGATACCTTTCTGCAACATTTAGTAACTCACCCAGCCTCTCTGCACCTTGTTCCATGAGAAACTTTCTCAGGTCTGGAGCCATGGACTCTCTTAATTGTTCTATAAGGACCATTTCCTTAAGATCTTGGGTTTTCCCCAGAGAAGTCCATTTCTCCAAGTATGTCTCTAACCGTGCAGAGAACTGGTGATAGGTTTCACCTGACAGTAGTTTAGCATTCCTAAATTTTTTTCTATAAAATTCTGCGTTCTTTTCATATCTTAACAAAAGAGCCTGCTTTAGCATGTCATAATTTTCTTGATCACCTCTGCTCATTTTGGCAAAAACTTCATAAGCTGCCCCACGAAGCCCTTGAGATAACTTTAAGCTCCACCTTTCTCTCTCTAACCCATACGTGGTAGCTAATAGTTCATATCTATTTAGATAGCTCTCAATATCATCGTCTTTCTCAACAAAATGATCTAAATGAAAATTCATAGCTGAGGTTGAGGCTCCCTGACTAGCAGTAGCATCGGAGGTAAAGGGACTGGCACCATTTTCAGGAGCATGG
This sequence comes from Oreohelix idahoensis, assembly GCA_024509875.1. Classification (NCBI taxonomy): domain Eukaryota; kingdom Metazoa; phylum Mollusca; class Gastropoda; order Stylommatophora; family Oreohelicidae; genus Oreohelix; species Oreohelix idahoensis. The sequence continues at coordinate 100,672 of JAMPIV010004474.1, forward strand.
CCTTGAAACTCAAACTCCCTTAGTCGTAACTCATGTTCCCTTTGTAATCTCTTCTCCTCCTTTTCTGCTTCCCTCTCTGCCTTTTTCTCTTCCAACTGGAGCCTTTTAATCTCCCTATCTGCCTCCAATGCTTTAGCCTCTTTGTCAGCCTCAATCTGCAACCTCTTAATTTCTTTTTCAGCCTCTAACTTTCTTTCAGCCTCAAATCTTCTTTCTTCGCGTTCAATAAATTTGTCACATTCAGTAGTGACATAAGCAATCATAACTTGTCCCTCCATTCCTAACTCTTTCGCAGTCTGCACAGCAGCAGATCGAAATTTGGCCAGGTCCGCCATTTTCTAACAGGTAAATGTATAAAATATTTAACTAAACAATTTTATCTATGACTAATTAACTAAGGACAACCACAGGCACTGATAGCTCAACCTTATTTATTTTCACCCAAGGATACCTTTTTAATTTTTATTATTCCCTGAAGTGAATTACCCCCAATATTTATAATAGGGAAAGATTCAAAATCCCGGACAGGACCCCAATATATGTGGTAAAATGGGATGTTATAAATATTTATAGGGGACTTAGTGTACTGACTGAGATCAGCTGTGAAGGTATCTGTATCTAATAAGTGTGGTGTATTACAGATGACCTTACTTGCTACCACATTTTTTACCTCAGTCAGAATTATTCTGGAATAGTGTGATGACTACGTTAAATGTCTAGGGTTATGAAAATGATGAAGTGTAAGTCACAACAACAACAGACAGATAAACAATTTAATTTTATTCCACAACACTTTACAACACTGTGACACTCACACACATATAACAATCTATAAGACTATCTTAAATGAGTCAAGTGTTTAAGTTTAAAAATATATGTATTAATTCTTGTCAATAATGGATATCCTGATTCAACTACACAGTGAACCAGGAATCACAATCAAATGTAATTACAAGTATTATGTACACAGTTTATATATATATGAACTTTGTATTGACATAGTTTATTATTATTATTCTATGTGTGTAATTGGTGAAGTAGTAATATGAGGTAATACTGGTTTTGTTCAAGCTTGGTTGTTGTTTTTCATCATGACTTCAAGTGTTTGATTATCTTGGAAATAGTATTGGGAAAAGTTCACAGTTCCTGTCATTTGAACCAATTAATTGTCCCTCTGTGTTTACTAAAATGTCAATTTTTGAGGGGGCACATAATGTTGAGCTACTCTGGCCACAGAAGCTTATCTTTCGTGATGGCGGCAGGAAAAGACTCCTCTGCTCGATTGCTTCCTGTGTTCTGGAGACACCTCACTGGTCGCTATCTGGACCAAGGAGTATGCTGTCAGCCTCTGGATTCAGCAAAACCCAGACCAGGTGCTGCTTCAATAACTAGGACCACAGTCGCTGAAACAAGAAGGTTGTACCTCCTACTTCAGAACTAATTTATAATCTATTTCCAGACTGAACACAATACATAACAAACACTGAGTTCAGAGCGGTAGGCCAACTGCTATCTTCATCTGAAACAATTTACACCAGTATACTCCTCCTAAATGGTTACTACGCCTCTGCAATTCCAGCATCACCTCCTTCAAGTCAATAAGATAGGTGTCAGTGTACTGTTTGGCAATTCCATGCAGTTTTACTTTTCTCCGACACCTTCTGTTCAGGTTGGAGCAATATTTAGGCCTTGCCTCATGTTCGCTACGAACCACACACATATACAGACATAAATTATCAATTTACATTCAATTTTCATTAAAAAGATATTGAATATATCAAGCTTACCACAATTCATGGAAATATTACACAGATACGTTGACTGGCGATGAATAATGGCACAAATTATGGCACAAATTCCGATCCGCCTCTGTCCCAGGCTTTTATTTAGAAAAATATGATCTGGCTCTCAACGCACTGTTTCTTAGTAAGTTTATTTTAACATGTGGCACTGAACTGACGCTCCTAATTGCCTATATTGGCGGGTCTAACCAATCGAGCCATGTTTACACAAGCGTTTGAAAAAAAGTACCCTTCCTTCCGTCTCCCCTAACAACAAAAAATAGTATTTGTAGACCGACTAATCATGTTTAGCCTTACATATACTTCCCGTCAATCAAATAGGAGGTAACATGTCGGCCTATTTCCCGTACAATGGTGGTTTCAAAACCTGCCACTGCGCAATTCTGATTTTGGTGTTGTCTGACAGCACCACCATTTTATTTTGGCTATAATTTGTTAATTCCTAGACTATTTGCGTAAAGTTTAACATATTCTTTGTCAGCAAGTCCTAAGGAACCCAATTATATAAATTTAAGGGAGCTAGGTGGCTGCGTTCAAAATGTGCATTTTCTTCTACCTCCTGTTCACTTCGATATGATGTGGTGTCTGGGTACTCTCAGGCTTTCAGACAAAAAACAGTATAATGTCATGTTTCCTAATAAGCGTTTTTCAGGTTTTTTAAACCTAACTCTCGTATGGGTAGTGTTTTTTATCACTGTCTATCTGAAAAAAAAGTATTGCTTCTGGCCTTTCGCTTGGGGAGGGTGGCATTAATTGTATATCGCGAGACGCGTGTTAGTGCTGCATGCGTTCCTGCTTTCAGCCCTCACTCTCTCTATCCTAATTCCATCTGTCCTTCCGTTTATTTTAACGTAGTGTATAAAATGAAATTAATGGAAGTATTAATTTAGGTCATTAATCAGCTTGCGCATCTCAAGGTTTTCTTAGAAATGCAGTACACGTTTTATTGTAGAAAGCGTGTAGTGATGCAGTAGGCTTTACTATCAACGTGAAACGTTACAATTTGCAGACGAAGTAGAAAACAAGGGGGATTTTTGTACGCCATTGTGACAGCACTGTACTTTTACCATTTCTCTTTCCTTTTATTGAATTTATGTGTTAGGCTTTACATTTACCTTTTAATTTATATATGTGGATTTAGAATGTTTCACGACACCCACATAACATAATTATTTCTCTACATATAGAGTTGAAATTCTGCATATAAGTCCACAAGTGAGTGCATTATGTCCTAAACCAAAAATATTTGGGATATAGCATGTCCTATTTGTGACCATTTGTAAAAAAAATAGAATTGGAAATTTATCGAACCTCATTAGTATGCAAAACATCTCTACAAATAAAACAAATTGAGAAAGCAAATCAAAATTTGGTTCAGGACAAGGTTTGAGATATTAAGAAACACTCTGCAAAGTTTCAGAGCATTCCAACAATTCATTCTTGAGATATCGCGTCTCAAAATGTACCTGACGTGCTAAATAGGGAAAGTGAGAAAAAGAAGAAAAAAGAAGAAAAATTTGTTTACAAAAAGTTATAAAGTGCACTTACCATATCTTAATGACCTCCTGAAGTATATATATCCCCTTCCTTTTCTTCTGCCTTGTCAGTAAACCCTTTTCTGATGCCTCTCAAAGTCTTTCTTCTTGCTTTTACTTTGTCAGAAGACTTTTTGATGGAGTTGGTAATTCTGTGTTGCTCTCCAGTTTTGCACATATTCACACTAAATCTACTCACTGGTACTCCAAGTTTTGTCATGAGCTTGAGAACTGATGAGTATCCATCATTAAAATAAGATACTGCATTCCACACAGCCTCTTCTACTGTGAATCTATCCACAAAATGTTCTTTTGCACATCTATCCCATATTAATTTGTTGAGACTTTCATTGTTGTTTTGTGTCCTTCCGTGGAGACATTCTGACAGTAGGGACTCATCCGACAGATCATCAAACACTGGTTGAATGCATTCTACCACTGCCTGCGGTAGGCCATTCTTGTGCTTATAAGACAGTGGGTCCTTCTTATAGCCACACCAAGAATTATGTCCTGGGCATTTTTCATGCATCGGCTTATCCTTTGTGGAAGCGACATGAGGCAAAACTGCTTTGACGGCAGCTTTCATATCCTCAATTTATGGGCTGCCTTCCACTCAAGATACTTCTCTGGCTTCCATCTTTCCTTTTGTCCCACCGTTTGCATCCATCACAAATGTTCGACAGTGTCTCCACATCTAGACACATCCCGCTGTCTATTGAAATGGATGTTACTACACCATGATGACTGGCATGACCCCGTCGTTGCCAAGTTCCGTCCATTGAGACACCACACATGACTGTTCCAGCCTCATTGTTAGTTGCTTGATTTTGCATTTTAATTTCTTTAGCAGCCTCAGACATACTTTCTTGGCTAGCAGCACGCACATGCATAAAAATGTCTCTACAACTATGTCTTGTCATTGGTGGTGGGGCACTTGTGTGCAAGCTAAACTTTTCAAGCGCTGCATGGCCTCGGCCAAGTGATCGTACAAACATTACCATCCTTACATTGATTTCCTTGTTCTTTTTTGTGTTTATTCCTGTCTCCTCTACATTTTCTGTATCTCCTGATGTTGTGAAAGATGTTTCCCACAAGCAGTTGCTACATCTGACAACGATTGTGTGACAGAAACCTTGCTTTGAATCTTCATTGAGCCTACACGACACCATAAACCCACAACATTCTACACATCTCATGTTTGCCGTTATGATGTTATTCAAGTGCTCCATACTCATAAGAATAAAAGCATTATTTGTTTGTCCATATTTTGTGTGGGTTGAGAGGGTGCTTTTCCTCAATTTCTTCACAGAAGAAGGTTTAACTTCGTTATCAATAACAGCTGCTTCATTATTTTCTGTTGTGCTAACAGCGCCACTAGGGCGCTGATTGCCAAAAATCTTTCGTTTTCTTAGCTTCCTACTTCTTTTTTTGTCACCCATATTGTTCTTGTTTAATTGATTTGTAAAGCTTACCACAAAAACGTAATTTTTTCACTCAAACAGGTGTAATATGAATGGTTGAACTCAGACAACTTTGAAATTTTCAGCCCACGTTGACACATTAGATCATAAACAACTGACTTTAAGGAGAGTAATTTCCCTTCTCATAAATGGTTCTCTGGTGTTTTCTGGTACAGAAGAGTTATGGAAACATTATCATTTCACCTTTTTAGTGTGCGCATCATAATGTTTTCAAAAATTGGTTAGTAACGAGAGGTAAACAATGCGTTGTCAAGGAAAATTAAGATCACCCTCTGGTCACTTATCCTTTAAAAAGTTAAAAACTATGCATCACTGGACAATATAAACCTATGTATTGTGGAGAGAAATGGTTTGGCTTCATAAAAACATTAAAAAACAAAAATGAAGTTTTTCAAGAAATTTCATTAAATTCTGGGACACAGCTACTTTAAGGAAAATATTTTTTTTTTAATGAGACAATCAGGGAATGACTATAGCTTTATAAGAACTCTTTCTTAGTTGTCAATGTTCACTGTTGAGATGTTGTCCCTAGAAGGCACTTCTATATGGTGATTTAACGTTGATTATATTATCTGTAGTTAATTGAAAAGATGATTGCACATAATTTAGAGAGAAGGACAGAGACAGAGAGAGAGGCAGAGAGATAGTTATGTTTTATATAATAAGGCTCTGTACTTTTTTTTTTAAAAGCATGCGCCTTGTTATTGAAACAAGGAATTAATTGTTAAGAATAAATAATATCTGTAATTTAAAAAAACAGAAGCTTTAAAAATACTGAACATGATAACTTGAACTTTACAACTTACCCTTTCATCCTTTACTGGATTTCTTTTCACTCCGTTCTCTCTACCCTCTCCACCCCAGCCCCTAATCCTGAAACATTTCTATTAGGAACAAACGACCGAATTTTCCATTAGGCGTACACAATAAAAATTAGATTAACAAGCTATCAAAATGTTTCAATTTTTCGCGTATCGACCTAAGATCAAATGGTGCACAATATTACCCGTAAGCCGACTTAAATCTTGGAATGATGTGTTCTTAATTGTGAACATTTTAGTACCACAAGAGCATGTAACCCTCCAAAACATGAAAGTAGTTATTATGTTGCTATCTTTCTGCAGCATACCATGATGACGGCCACAATTCACCTGTGGTCTATTTCAGCTTCATTGTATCTTTGTAGCCAAACGTATTATAACCTACGGTCAATGGTCTATGCACCATGAAAAAATTGAAAGCCCTGTGTGTTCAATTTAGCTTTCACAGACCTATGCACGCCTTTTCTGTGTTTTCCCGAAACGCTGACGTATCTTTTTCATAGTTCGTTACCGAACGTTTCAGTTACACAATTAGTAATATGGGGGTATGTATCATTTATGAGGCTTACATTAAGTCAGACATAGAGTTAACAGAGTTCACTTATTTTTTAATGGCAAATTGCGCTCTGATATAACCAAATGACTTGTCTAGGTTGAAAGGTACGTGCCCGTCGCAAGAGGGCAAAACCCGTAAATTAAACCCAAAAAAATTAAGTTAATGTTGAGGCAGTAGCAGCTACGTGGAGTAAAAGGTTACAAGTTCGGTTTTTCATGACAAGACTAGAGGTATAACTCGGAAAGGACTGGCCAAACGGTATCTGTTTAAACTGTAAATAGCAGGGATATGAAGTAGCCAAAAAAATTATCCCACTCCTAAAATTTTGGAAGTCCGACTTCCGACTCTGACTACAGTTTTTTTACTAGTCATTTGCAAACTTTTCTGAGTGGATTCTGGGAATTTTTTTGCCGACTGCGATATCACTGAAAAACGCCGGACTCCACGACTCCCAATCCCGACTCAGACTTCACAGCCCTGGTTTTCACCACGAGACTCACGCGGTATAACTCGGAAAGTACTGGCCAAACGGTTATCTGTGTAAACTGTAAATGGCCAGAAAAATCCTCCACGCCCGGTGTCGTTACAGAACAGGACACCTGTCAACTATTTTTGTTTTCTTTAGAAAGGTATCGTTACCTTTATAAATAATGGTATTTATAAAGGTAGGTTTTTCTTGTCCTTTCTCTTTGTAAGACGTATTACTATTTGTGTGTGTGTGTGTATATATATATATATATATATATATATATATATATATATATATATATATATATATATATATATTTATATATATATATATTTTTTTTTTTTCTTCTATTCAACCGTTATAAATAATGCGACATTTTATTTCCTGTCGTTGTCGTTTCCTCTTCTACCGTTGGGTGTTAAGGTTTCCCAGAGAGGACAGTGTCTCTCAGGGTGAACATGCAATCATACATTAAGACATTAAGACAAACATGTGATTTCCCTGTTGTGTCCGGACTTGCCCTCTGAAAGATTTGTATTACACCGCTATGAAACCTCTGATCCTTCATGGTTCCATTCCAGCCTTTAAACAGCAGCTTTAACTGCTGGGCTTTCATTCTTCTTCTATCTGGATGTGTAGAGCAGAGTTTCTCAACCTTTTTGTGTTCACGGCACACTTTTCCTTTTCTAAAAATTTGCGGCACACCTATCTGACCCCGAGCCTGAATAAAAAATTACAGTGATATATACTAAATTAAATACACTAATTTGTGGGTACTTTAGAATAAAGAGAATTCTCAATTTGATTTTCTTTTAATTGTTAAAAAAGATTTTGAAGTATATCTACTTTTGTTCAAAGCAGGTAATAGCTCCAATTATTAAAATAATTTCAAGCTGTAAGGTCAGTTTTACATTACATGATCACTACTTGATCGACTGTGTGTGGTGCTTCCGTCTTCGGGCCCTCCCAGTATTGCAACCAGGGCAGATAGATGTGTCCGTTTCTCAGATATCGCTCTCGCTGTCCGGCATCTCCCTCAGACCTTCGGGTCTCGAGGTGGTTGTGGCCCTTTTATAATCAGAAATGACTGAAAGGGAAGACGGATTGGAGGGCAAGCTCCTACTGCAATCCTACTGATGACAGGGCGTTGCTACTGGAGTCAGACTGTATCGGCCAGTCCGTTCCTCTGACTCCAGCCAGAGGCATGCTACATGAGCAACAGCTTGATCTCTTCCTTCAAGTGCCCAACCTGGTGCCACCGAAACTTGTTTCGGGAGGTACGCTCCTATGGTCAGTAATGACTGAAAGGGAAGATAGATAGGTAATCACTAAAAATATACTTCATGTAGTAAATTTACACAATATTTGCGGCACACTTTGATAGGCACGGAGGCACAAAAGTGTGCCGCGGCACACCGCTTGAGAAACACTGGTGTAGAGGTTTGTTGGAGAGAGCATCATCTGAACAGACACGCAACCACTGCCTCGCTATCCGAAACGTGGAGGGCCCATTGCGAGGAACACCACATACAACTTTTCGAGACAATGTTCGCCAACTGCGTGAATAATGTGACATAGGCGTATCTATATTGTCATATAATTCTAAAGTATATGCCTTGTGTAGTTCCCGGGGGTCCGTGTGAAAACAGAAACAAGAATAGGATTACTGCTATCTGACGCGTGTCGTAGGAGGCGATTTAATGAAACTGTGCACAGGGCTGGAATTGTCATAATGTAAAACACATTGCTACAGAAACAGTAAGATCAGGCGAATGATTGGTGCAAAGCAATGACTTCGTGGAAAATTTGGTTTCAGCAATTTTACAGTAATTTACTTTTCCTGGAGAAAGTAAATGTCACTTAATAAATTTGTATGGATGACTTAATGTTTTTTTGTCTGAATTATCTAGTTTCATTTTTTTTTTAAATCGTCAGTTTCGATTTGCAAAACGTTTCCCAATTGATAGACAAACGCTGATCTGTTACTTCTAGTATGAGAAAACCCAAATGCGAATATCTAATTCAGTGTGACTAAATTCCTTTTGCATCGCTAAATTCCCCAGAAAACTCGGCCGTCTATATAATCTATACAGCAAGGTTGTGGAGTCGGCCATACATTTTCCGACTTAAGAGTTAAAAGAGTTCACTTATTTTTTTAATGGCAAATCGCGCTCTGATATAACCAAATGACTTGTCTAGGTTGAAAGGTACGTGCCCGCCACAAGAGGGCAAAACCCGTGACCTAAAAAAAAAAAAAAAAAAAAAATTAAGTTAATGTTGAGGCAGTAGCAGCTACGTGGAGTAAAAGGGTACAGGTTAGGGTTAAGTATGGTGTGGGTTTTCATCACAAGACTCTAGAGGTACAACTTGGAAAGAACTGGCCAACTCCTGAAAAACTCCTGAAATTTTAGAAGTCTGGCTCCAACTATCGACTCTGACCCCGACTACAGTTTTTCACTAGTCACATGACATAAAATACGGAGATGGAGTCTGAACATATTTTACCGACTCCGACTTGACTAAAAAAAACGACTGACTCCACGACTCTGACTTCCAACTCCACAGCCCTGCTATACAGTACATTTAAAAAAAAAAAAAACACGCGTACAATTGACTCAAGTAGTATAGAAGTTTAAAGAACAGGCAAGCCAAAATACATCAAACACTGACAAATACCACTGTAGCACACCAGAAAAGCTGACAAAATTGACATAGAAATGTTGTCACAAATGAAGATAATAATCAAATAAAAATCGTTTGCTTCCAATCGTGCTGCCGACGATTGCCCTCCCTTATTTGTAATAAATATTTGCCGACGATTGCCTTTGCTTGGTCTCAACAAACTACGACTCACAAGTAAGCTTTATAATTGGTTCCTATTTTCTGCACTTGAATGTCGTATTTGCTGTCTATGAAGGGTTCGGTGACGGCGTACATTTTTGTGACAGCCACTATGCTGACCAAATCCTGGAAAGTGTGTGCCTCGTCCACTTTTATCTGGTCATTGGCGAAAGGAAAATATAAGTGATGTATTTTTATAAATTTGTCAGAATTATCGTACACCTGAGTTCGTATTTAAAGAAAGAAAGAAAGAAAATTCAAGCGAATATATTTATCAACACTTTGTCCCTTTTATGGCTTAAACTGTTGAAGATTCATTTTCAATGAGTAAGCAATAAGAAGTGTCAGACTGGTAGAGTAGTTAGAGCGCTTGCCTTTCGCGGCAAAGTTACCAGGTTCCAAGTTCGAAATATAATAGCGTCACAATCGTCTACCCAGCTCTTAATTGGTACGTCCTGACTCTGCTTTCGAGTTAGGGAAGGAAAAGGCAGCAAGGAAGGGAACTGGACCTAGTTTAGTGAAGTCTCAAACACATCACTTCCTTATAGCAGTATCTACTATGAGTACCTTTAACTTTTTAAGCAGTAAGAGTACTCAGACAAGCATTTATGTCAGCTCTCAGAGGAAACCAGCACACACAAAAGTGAGTCAAGAGTAATAAGACAAAACGTCAATCTCATGTTTCCAAAGCCTTGAATTCACGGCATTATTCAACCAACTCCGCCAAGCCATCATCGAAATCAAAACGGACCCTGCAATTATCTTCGAGAGCTGACAAAATCTACGCACTGGAGCAACCAGTGATTTGCGCTTGCAGGCTAGAATGTCAGGAGCACTAAAATTGCAAAGTGTGCGCTTGCAATTAAAAAAAAAAGAAGAAAAAAAAGCCGGCGTGAAACGTAATAACGAATACACAGCTTCATGTTGATTTACATTTCGCAGGCCTGTTTCAGTACCATTTTTTATAGTACAGGCTGCGAATGCCAGCAATATGCATACCGGAAGAGAAAAAAAAATACGTATTCTACAAAAGATTACCATAGCCATTATTTCCTAGCTCATATTATTTTGTCCCCGTTTGGATCAATACCGTAAAACCCAGTTATTTATTTCAACGTTTTGCCGGCTTTTAATTTTCTCTACCAGTTTCGTTCTTCTTTGTATTTTCTTAAGTTCCTCATTTATATTTTCTCCTTGTGCAGACTCTCAAATTTTACTCACTTTTAACACATGCCCAATCTATCACTATATTCTCTTTTCGAGTTTGTCGTTAATTCCTGCTCGTTTAATTATATCTGTAATATAAACCTCTGCTAACTGCATTTTATTTAATGATATATTGTATATATTTCTGCAGTCTCAACAGTTCTCATTGGGACTAAGTCTACATTACAGATTAATTGAATCTCTTTCAAATTAGAAATAAATTCACTTTGTACACAAAACACGGTATGTGGCTGTCAGTAATTGATTTTTTTTTTTTACCAAAACACATTTTGCTGCCAACGATTTCAAATCAACACCTATATCACACTTGATGGCTGACGTCTAAAACATAAAATATACATTCAATCAATACCCTTTAGCTCCCCAAGGAGCATAGGCCTTCAACAAACGCATGCCAAGTCCTCCTGTCACGTGCCACCAGCTCAAGTTCTTATCACGTTTTCCTCACCATTTCCACTTCTGTCTCTAGTTCTCTTCTTCATGTGTTTTTTTGTCTACCTCTTCCTCTCTTACCCTCGGTATTACAGAACAAGGACTATCTTGTAATGTTATCAACAGGTTATCAACAGGTTATCTACAGGTTATCAACATGTTATCAACATGTTATCAACAGGTTATCAACAGGTTATCAACAGGTTATCAACATGTTATCAACAGGTTATCAACAGGTTATCAACATTTTATCAACAGGTTATCAACAGGTTATCAACATGTTATCAACAGGTTATCAACAGGTTATCTCAACGTGTGTTCGCTCCACCGCCAGCGTCAACTTCTCATCTCTTGTTCCACTGGCACTTGTCTATCATACCCCACTTAAATCGGTCTATTCTATGCAACCACCCATTTATGAAGGTCTGTAGCTTTTTGGTTGTTGTTTTAGTTGTTTGCCATGTTTCAAAGCCATACAACAGGACTGATTTGACATTTGAGTTAAAGATTTTTATTTTTGTGTTGAACTTTGATTTCTCACGATCTCCATATGTTTTCCAATGCAAATGCAATGTCCACTTCCTTGTTGTATTCTTATTTTGATATCATTGTCTGTCCTTCCAACTTTGTTTACACTGTCCTTCCAACTTTGTTTACATCATTGCCAAATAAACATTACTTAAGGGGAAAAGACTTTAATTTTCCTTGAAATTAGTCCTTGCTTTATGAATTACTTTCATTTTTTAAGGTGTAAGAACATTGAATGAGAGGATTAAACAAAAAAGACATACAGAGCTTAAAATTACACTCTTCTATAGTTATGGACTTTGCCGCGACCACCCCCTTTCTCCATATATTCATGTGTCTGCCAAGCAATAGGATGCTTCCATCACACCTGTAAATGAGTTTTCAGTTCAAATTCCTCTTATTCCACTCTGACAATTTCAAAAAATGATCCACATATGCCAGGCGTCTGATGCTGCGCCAGATGTTGCATATTTCTAAATTACTGTTCTTTGGCAATTTAAGTAAGTGACCTTCCGTACATTTCTTTAGAACGGTGGCCTGTTTCTACATTGTCTCAAGCTGAAGTATTATCTCGAGAGTGGATGAAATAGCTTACGTGGCCACTTGGGGTATTCCATTTAATCCTACATTCTTTCCTATCTTAGAAATGTTTGGTCTCTGTTTGATCAGTTGCTTAGTGGTTGAAAACTGTTTTGTTATTTTGGCGTATTCTTGCGATAGTTTTGTTACTAAAAGCTATTAAAGATAGATTGATGACGAGAGCGCATTTAATGGAGATAAAACGTATAGGCAGTACCAAAGCAGATACTGACGTGGGGGAAATAAAGTGTTAGATACTTCACTATACTAGGCCAAGCCTTATTAGATTGAATGAACAGTACCCTTACTCACTGACTTTGCCTTCCCTAAGGCAAGAGCAAAGTCAGGTGCCCATTTACAGCATGACGCTACCAGGTTTCGATCCCTGAACCCGGTAACTTTGCCACTAGAGGCAAGCGCTCTAACTGCTTAGCCAATAGGACGCTCTTCTAATGAGGTAATGGAACTATTTTTTTTATTAATCTACTGTTCGTTGGTGAAGCTGCCACATGGTTGATGTCATCAATTTCCCAGTTTATTTGCTAGTCATTTGTTCTGTAAAATTGTGACGTTAGGAACTTGTCTTAAGTATGTTCCCTTGTACAAAATAATATTTCTCTAGTATATCTGAGTTAGTTTTGTGCCGTTCCCAAGGTTGTCTAAAGAGGCAAAAAAAAAAAGAATAGGACCACTCCACCCTCATGCATGTCGTGTGAGGCGACTAGTATGAGGTTGGGCATTAGGGCTGTCAACCTCATCACGTAACACAAATTGCCACACAAACCCCCGCTGCAAGAGTACGTGTCTGCTTCCTTCACGGGGACCAACTGTAGTAGTGGCTCCATGCTTTGTAAGGATCACAACTCATGATAATGATGATGATATTTGAGACAGTGGTCATACTTGCCACCCAAAGCACAGTGTTAGTTTGAATACTCTATCTGCTGTCCCTTTATTTCCAATGCGTTTTTGGAAAACAGAATGCAATTAAATAAAGACAAAATGAAATTTGAAAAGTTCCAGTGGTACAAACATACAGGCAAGATATGCTGTAAGTACAATAATAATAATAATAGCCCGTTTAGTCATAACTGACTATGGGAATGCGCCCCTGAGGTGACAGCCCTCAGCTGCTTATTTTCTGTTATACTTAATATAACACAACTACGTAAACTACATGGTTGTGTGTTGTATTTAACAAAACACAACTGCGGTAAACGATATGGTTGTTTGTTGTATTTAACAAAACAGAATTGGTTTTGTGTGGTATTTAATATTACATACTTTCAGTAAACTATATGGTTTTGTGTTGTATCTAATTTTACATAAATACATTAAGCTATATGATTTTTCGTCTATTAACATTACATAACGGCAGTAAATTATATGATTTTGTGTTTACTTAACATTATACAATTGCAGTAAACTATATGGTTTTGTGTTGTATTTAACATTACATAACTGTAGTAAACTATATGATGTTGTATTTAACATTACATAACTGTAATAGACTATATAATGTTGTAACACAGTGATGCTTAGCTGGCAGGTAGGATAGTGTGATTCGCTTCCATAGCTAGGCTGGAGTGCCGCAAGAAAGGTCCTGGGTTAGATTCCCGGTAAGCCACTCACGTCTGTTGTTTTTCTGTTGTCTAGTTTTCTACTTTATTATTCACGAGTGCCTGAAAACATACCTTTATGTGTGTGTAATATTTATTTATATGATGTTATGTTGTATTTAACATCACATAACTGCAGCAAACTATATGGTGATTTCCAGTTGAAACCAAGTAGAACAATTAAGTAAGTTCATAAAAAATATAATATACATTGTTTCTTCAAAACTTGTTGGTTGTTATTTAGAAATCATTTCCTAAACCACTTATTTTTAAAAATAATACTTTATATTTCAAAATATAGGAGTACCTTGTGGACAATAATTTAATTGTAGAACTAATTACACCCTGTTTCGTATAAACTTGGTATTCTCATGTATGTTTGATTATCCGAACTATTTGATTAACTGAATCCTTAGTCCCAATCAGTTCGGATAATCGACGCTATGCTGTATATCACAGTCATTTTCCTTTGCACACCTCGTGGCACCTGCAGCCACCACTTCAACCCACCCAATATAAACCTGCATCAAACAATCACATGATCTTGCAGCAGTGGTTTCTGTGGCAATATTTGTACAAGATGAGGTTGTCAGCCACACGCACAACCTCATATTAGTTCAACATTCCTCAGGGTATCGTAGCCTATTCTCGCTTTGTCTCTTCTGCGACCTCAGGAAATGACAAGTGGTACACTAAAATTATGTCACTGATTTATCTTGTTAAGCCTCCCTCTGCGTGCACAAAATAAAAGCTTGTAGCCTAAAATATTCTGTCATCGTATATCTCCCATTTTGTAAATTGTCCACTCTTTATGTTTACTGATTGTCACTTATTTCACGAGTGAATAATTGTCTCTTCCCTATTGTTTGTTTCCCGCTGAACGCGCTTTATTCTGATTGGACAATTTATACATTATTTCCAAGCTATTAAATATTCCTCAGATACGTGTGATGATGATCGCGAAAGAAAACAAGTAAAGTCATCATCATCCTTATCATCATCATTATCATCATCATCATCGTAATCATCATCATTATTATCATAATCATCGCCCTTAACATTATCATCATCATCATCATAATCATCATCATAATAATAACACTGGCTAACAAAAAAAATTTTTTTTTTCTTTCTCTAACATTTCTATGTTTTTCTGGTCAATTTTAATGCGCTGTTTTTAAATCTGCAAACCGTTTTTCTCTATCAGGTCGGGATCTCTAGAATTACGCAATTGAAGGTTTTTAACAACGCATACAGTATTACAACATCATTCGTACAAGAAGTATAACAGTTATGTAGGCTTGAATTTCTTTGCAGTCGACTTTCGTTGGTGAATGGCATGTGGTACATCACGATGAAGCATCCAACAATAATCGGCAAGCATGGTCACACTCCACCGTCCTTGATAACGCGATATCTTGATGGAATCGTTCTCCATGTTCATCGCTGACTTCGCCAAGGTTGTCAGGGAAAAAGTCATGATGCAAATCGAGCAAATGGATTTTGAGGGACATGTTACAACCCATAATTCTGTATGCATCTATGCACTGCTTAACAATATGCACATAGTCGACAGATTTGTGATTTCCCAGAAAGTTATCGACGATCGATTTGAATGCCATCCACGCGCGAAGTTCACTACCATGTAACAAGTTCTCGAATTGTTTGTCTGCAATAACTTTCCTAATCTGAGGTCCTACAAAGATACCTTCCTTTATCTTTGCATCGCTAACTTGCGGAAACCTTTCTCAAAGATAAGTGAAAGCTTTGCTCTTTTATCTAACGCTTTTACGAAATTCTTCATGAGCCCCAACTTTTATGTATCGGTGGTAAAATGATGCTGTCTTTGTTAACTAATGGCTCGTGTATTACATTTTTATGCCCGAGCTGCATACGATCCCTGATAGGCCACACCTTTCTTGCATAATGTTCCTGTCTGTTGCGGCTGTCCCATTCACATAGGAAGCAACAAAATTTAGTATACCCAGTCTGCATGCTCGTGAGAATTGCAATGACCTTTAGGTCTCCACAAATCCGCCATTGGTAGTCATTGTACTTTATTATTGCCAAATGTATAGCCATTTTGTCATAAGTTTCTTTCATATGAACAGAGTAGGCGACTGGAATTGATGAAAATAAATTTCCGTTATGCAATAACACGGCTTTTAGACTAGTCTTGGAAGAGTCGATGAAAAGTCGCCATTCGTTGACTATGTGCTCATGACCAAGGTGCACCATTAGACCGTTTACATCTTTGCAATAGCAAATGTTATCATCCATCTCAAAGTATTGAACAAGTTCTCTGTGTCTATGACGAAATTTAGATATCGGAGTATTGGGCGCTAAAAGATTCCATTCTTTGAGTCGCGAACCGAGTAATTCCGCTTGTCCTTTGGTAAGAGCGAGATCACGTATTAGATCTGAAAGTTCTGAATGGTCAATTAAGTGAACACCATCATTCACCGGTATATAATCCGAGTCAGAATTAGTTTCTAAAGCAGGTAAACTATCAATTTCTGATGGTTCATTCACGTCCAACGGATATTGTTCTGGTGGAACTGGGGTCGGACACGTGATTGGATCATGAGGCACTGGTTTCGAAACCGATTCAATATTTGGATAAACCACAGACTTTCTAGTTTTAAAAGTGAAACCATGGATATTTGTCAAGCAGAAGTAACAATCAGTAGCGTGATTTGTCGGTTCACGCCATATTACTGGCACTCCAAAAGGCATCGACTTGTGCTTCGGCGATTTTCGTAACCAACCTGCCAATGTATTTGTACAAGTCGAACAAACTGCATTTGGCTTTCAAGATTTATTTGCATCATCAACTTTCGAATCGAAATAAAGTTCATATGCTTTCTTTAGTAATGATGTAAAGTTTTTCTGGTGAACACGATCGGTAAAATATCCGCACACGTAACAGAACAGATCAGCCGAATTTCTACAACTTCTAGAAGCCATATTTTGCTCAGAATTATTTCAAAATACAGTAACTATTTGAAAAATAGCGTAACATATGTCATGCATCTTTTAGCAGTATAAAAAGTAGAATTATTTTGCGTTTTATTAATTTTTAATAAGTTATATAGTAAAAATGAAACGGAGCAAATAACGGTTTTACAAAAATATATTTATTCACAAATATCTTAAGAACCCGATGTGATAGAGATAAACGGATTTCAGATTTGAAATCAGCGCAAGAAACTGACCTAAGAACACTTATTCTTATATAAGAAAGAAAAATGTTGTTTGTCAGTGTAATCATCGCCATTAACATTATCATCATCATCATAATCATTATCATCATAATCATCATCATTATCATCATCATCATCATCATCGCCATTAACATTATCATCATCATAATCATCATCATCATAATCATCGCCATTAACATTATCATCATCATCATCATAATCATCGCCATTAACATCATCATCATCATCATCAATATCTGTCAGCTCCTCCTAAAGCAAACGTCCTCAACAGAAACACACCAGGCCCTCCTCCCCCCCTCCCATGTCATGTGCCATCCTTCCTCCATGTCTTGTTGACCCCTTCTATATCTGTCTCCAGTTCTCCTCTCCATCCTGCGTTTTATTGTACCTCTTTTTTCTCTTACCCAGCGAATTCCAGAACATAGATTACCTTGTAATGCTATAATCTGGTGTTCCTCATGTGTGTTCTATCAAACGCCAGCGTTTTCTCCTCACCTCTTGTTTAATTGGCGCTTGTCTGGTTCTTGTCATCAGTTCCATATTTATTGACAATGTCATACCATTTCAATCCGTCTAAATTGCGCAAGAACCATTAATAAGCTTATGTGTATTTTCAGATGTCATTATTTTTGCCCCTTTTTTTTAACCAGGGTCCGAACGGCTAGCAATGAATAGTAACATTGTAACCTACTAAGCATGTCGTGAAGGGCAACTAAAGAAGGCTAGGAATGGGACCAGTTACCCCATCTTGAGGAAACTTTGTGCCACAGAAACATTCACAATAATATCGACAAGTGAAGTAAAGATGTAAAAATATTCTATGTTATAATGATCTTCATTATTGTCTCCCTGCTCATAAGGTGTGGGAGTGGCTAAGAGATTTAGAGGTTTAGAGGTTTAGCGTACGCCTCTAATTCTATTTTTTTTTTTCAGAATCAGTGGTTCCTAACAATGTCATCCCTCCCCCCCCCCCCCCCACCCCCCCGCCTTTCTCCCCCCAATCAATCTCCTGGATCGAATGCCTAGCCTTCTCGTTGCGCACGTTAATAATCCCTCGCGCAGTTGGAACTCGTAAAGATTAGGCCATACGGTGAATGATGAATTATTGTAGTTGTCTGTTGCCGGCCCTTCATTACGTTTGTCAGCTTTCATTACACAACATTGAAAGTAAACAAACAATAATGAAAAATGGGAATCTACGTAAATTTGCTCGACTTTAGAATGTAATTTACACCAAAAAATATATACAGTAATTGCATGACATCCTCTTGTAGTTTATTAAAATGTTTCTCATGAAAACTCGAGAGGCGCGCTTTCCTGAATTATGAACTCTAAAAAGACTAATTTTTTTAACCTACTCAAAACAAAGAAAATACAGTGGTGAATAGAATGTCCAGCATTGAGCATACATACAATTAATGCCAAGGTAATTTGACGCTTAATGAAAATTTGTTTTCGTGTAGGATAAATGATTTTTATTGTCAAGTGAAACAAAAGTAGAAAGATAATAGGAACGAATATTTATTGTTTCATAGCGCTCTCGACTGCCATTTATCTCAATATTATGGGAATGTTTCCAGAGCTCGTCAATGGAAACTTTATTTAGTTGAGTCAAAGAAAATTTCTAGTCATCAGAGTATGCAGCTAAAATACTTAATCGTAGATGCTTTCAACAGCAGCCATTCAAAGAATGATATAATTTGAGCTGGTAATTTCATCCTACATGTAACAATAACCTAGGGTGACCATATTATTTTTTGTAAAAAAGTAGGACATTTCCTGATTTTTTTACTTTAAAAGGAGGACATATATTTATGTAAAGAATCATGATTAAATATATATACGAGGGGCGTTCAGAAAGTAATGCACCACATCGTTTTTCTCAGGAGCTGTTTATTCAAAAAGCATGAAATTTTTACACAATATACATGGATATGTCATGTAAACATCGGTATTATTCAACATAATCCCCAACAACTTGTACGGCTTTATGCCAGCGCGAAACAAGTGCATATATTCCTAGCCCGTACCAGATTTTGTCTTGATCATGTAGCCATTTCTTCGCTGCATGAATCACTCCTTCATCATCTTCAAACCTTGTCCCACGGAGTGCATCTTTAAGTGGACCAAATAGATGAAAATCAGAGGGTGTCAAATCCGGACTATAGGGTGGATGGGTTAGTACAGTCCAACCCAATTTGGTGATTGCTTCCCGTGTTGCCAGACTTGTGTGAGGGCGCGCATTGTCGTGAAGGAGAAGCAGGTCTGCTGGATTCTTGTGCGGCCGAACTCTGCGAAAACATTGATTGAGTTTTTTTCAATGTCTTAATGTAAGCTTGCGAATTGATTGTCTCTCCTCTTGGCATAACGTCCACAAGAATCACACCTTCAATGTCCCAAGAGACAGTGATCATGACCTTTCCAGCTGAAGGAATTGTCTTGAATTTCTTTCTTCGTGGTGATTGCGGATGATGCCACTCCATTGACAGTCTTTTTGTCTCAGGTTCAAAATGATGTGCCCAGGTTTCGTCACCTGTAACGATGTTAGCCAAAAAGTTCTCTCCATCAGCATTGAAACGCTCCAACAATTCAGAAGAAATTGCTTTCCTTTGCAATTGGTGGTCATTTGTGAGACTTCGAGGAACCCATCTTGCGCAAACCTTAGAAAATCCGAGAGTTTTTATAACTGCATTTGCACTACCAATGCTGACTGACAGCTGTGAGGCCAATTGTTGAGTAGTGATTCGCCTATCAGTAAGAATAATGCCCTCAGCGCATTTCAACATTTCGGCATTGGTGGCTGTGGCAGGACGTCCACAGCGCGGCCGATCAAGCAGCTCCGTATCTCCACTTCCTGATTCTTTGATTCTCTGAACCCAGCGACTGACTGTACTGCTGTCGACTGCAAAACTTCCATACACATCATATAGACGCTTGTGAATGTTCACAACAGTTTCCTTCTCTGCAACGAGAGATTCTATCACAATTCGCTGCTTATAACGCAAGTTGCTAACACGCTCCATTTCAATGGTTTAGGGCAGCCGTATTATTTAGCCGGTTGCAGTGCAATTTGGTGCACACATTTGGCGCATACCATATTTGAAGTGTGCAAAAGTTCATGCTTCTATCTTCATTATTAGCTGAGAAAAACGATGTGGTGCATTACTTTCTGAACGCCCCTCGTATATAAATATTTCAACATAAATAAAAAAATTTTGAAAAATCTTCATAAAATGCATGTTTTAATAATTTTTCCATCAAGCATTATTTGTTTCAACATCACTAAATACCTTTATATTTAATTCATTTAATCTTTAACCATGGACTAAATGAATTAAATATGAATTGAATTTGAACAAATGTACGCTGCTTATACAACGTATAATAAACCGAGGCCCTGAATTGTAAAGATATTATAATTGTATATAATACTATTACTAAACAATAATGATTGAATTTGATAATTGCATCGTGTTAATAAGAAATATAAAGTCTTGTTAAAATTTATTAACGTATTACTTACTCAATGAACAACAAGTCGATTTTTTTTCTGAATTTTTTTTCTGCATAAAAAAAAATCTTTTTTTTTTCATCTTTCTCTAATTTTGTTTAAAAGCCGGACAAATCCCAATTTTTTAAACAGCCGACCGGACGCTACATTTTGTTGTAAACAGCCGGACAAATCCGACCAAATCCGGACGTATGGTCACACTACTTAGTAAACTGAGCAGTTATGCTATTATTTTAAAAAAAATGGGGGACGGGGAGGGGGGAGAGTTTCTTAGTTAGTGTCTGGCATAAACAGAACTTGAATAAATCGACAAAAATAAACTAGAAACAGGGTATTCTTTCTCATTATGCTTACTCGTTAATTTAAAAACAAACAACAGTTTTTAAAATACGACGATCAGATGACAATTATGTAAACAGAATAATATATGCAATGTTACGCAATAAGAAAATGACTATTTGAAAAGAAAAACAAAACTTATGTCCTCCCTTATTCATTCCCTACCCTTCATCTGCCCAAGGACTATAGGCTTTCAACAAATGTACACCAAGTCTTCTTGTCACATTCCATCAGTTCCATATCTGTCCATGTCACATTCCATAAGTTTCATATCATGCTCATGTGACATTCCATCAGTTCAATATCTGCACATGTCACATTCTATCACAGGACGGATTGGGGCGACCTCTTCTCGATCTCTTCTCTACTACGGCAGTACTCATTTTCAATTGTTGTACGTACTGATTACCTGAAATTTCAGGGTCGACACATTTCTTTCTGCTCGTATCAAGCAAATATTTCATTTTGTCAAATCTGCTGACACTCCTATTTTTGCGTGGGTTCTGCACAGTTTTGCTGAGATTAGCGCAGGTAAAACCCATATGGATCTGCTCGGTTTTCGCGTAGAGTTGTTTGCTCAAGCCGTGCCTGGCGATACAAATTATTCGCCCGTAGACGGATTTTGTTTGCACAAGCGAGGGATATAGAGATTACTCGTCTGGGCGACACATTTTGGACAGACATGAATGACATAATCATTTCCGGTCCACCTGTGTCAGAGGAAAGTAAGACGTTACATCTGAAACACATTGTCGAATGAGTTTACAGATGTGTGTGTGCGTTTGCCTACAAGGCAATCGGATGTTTTATTTCCATATATGGGAGAGGTGACCTCTGCATTACGCGCAGAATTGTTCCTACGTGGAAATATTTTGAATTACCCCACCTAAACACGCATGTTTGAAACGATTGGAGCCCTGCTTAGCATCGTAACAAACAAATGCGGGGGAAGACAGTGAATATAATCTGACGCTTTTTGCAAGTCTAGTTCACTGTGAGAATCGCTTGCCAAGACGACAACCAGACCTTGCCAGAGCCTAGAATCAAGATTCTTATATCGGAACCGGACCATTGTTTGAGCAATTTTGAGGACTTCAGAGCCAGAATAAACTCTACCATTTAACAAGGACACCGGGAATCTGAGGAATCTAAAGCACAGAGTGAAAGTGGGAATTCATTGTTAAAATAATGACCCTTAAGAACACGTGTAAGAGGCCTATTCCAGTGCTTTTATTCCTCTAAGCTAACAGTCAAGATTAGCTTGAAGGTGGTACCAGTGAGGGTATTAATCTCTGGAACAAAGTGAGGGTAGAAGTTGACTGACGTAGAACTTGACACCATCATCAGAGGGTCTTAAAAACACGGAACCAGCTGTGCAGTTACTCCCTGATCTTACTTGGAATGTTCGGCGCCTTTAATCTTGACCAGAGACGCGAGAACTCCAGTGACCTATCTGCACAGAAACCAAAAACCCAGCGGGAGCAGAACCTACCATTTGCAGCTAAGTCAAACGTAAAAGCTGTCAAGTGACTTCTTACCTAAAAAAAAAATACTACCATCACATGATGATGAGTATTTTCTGCTAAAGATTATTCCAGTTTTTTGAACTGTTGAAACTTTGTTGATTTTTAATTTGTTATTTGTAAATATACAAATGTAACGCCAATTTAATCATTTTGAATGTACTGCATGTTTGGCTCAGTCAGTTTACGAAATACCCTATAAATAGAGCTATACCATAATAAGAAGAATTCCACTGAGTAAATCAGGGTGGGGGCTTGAACGAGCTGAAATTAATAATTGCTTAATTCTTCATAAAAGGCGGCGGATCAGATATAAGTTAACAAATGCTCTGCCCAACGCAGCATTGTTCTTGACTTCGGAAATATCTTATGAAACTCCCTTGAGGTAGAAGCGTCATTATCCTTCTATCTACAACTCTGCCAAGAGTAATCTTGTGCGAAGGTAGACATCTTTGAAGACTCATATTAGATACTCTTGAGTTTTGGCCACTCTTGGACCACTACTGCAAAGCAGGGGAGGCAATTCCGTGACACATTCCATCAGTTCCATATCTGTCCATGTTATATTCCATCAGTTCCATATCTGCCCATGTCACATTCCATCAGATCCATATCTGCCCATGTCACATTCCATCAGTTCCAAATCTGCCTATGTCACACTCCATCAGTTCAAAACCTGCCCATGTCACACTCCATTAGTTCCATATCTGCCCATGTGACATTCCATCAGATCCATATCTGCCCATGTCACATTCCATCAGTTCCAAATCTGCCCATGTCACATTCCATGTCCATCAGATCCAAATCTGCCAATGTCACATTCCATGTCCATCCGTTCCAAACCTGCCCATGTCACACTCCATTAGTTCCAAACCTGCCCATGCCACACTCCATTAGTTCCATATCTGCCCATGTGACATTCCATCAGATCCAAATCTGCCAATGTAACATTCAATCAGATCCAAATCTGCCAATGTCACATTACATCAGATCCAAATCTGCCAATGTCACATTCCATCAGATCCAAATCTGCCAATGTCACATTCCATCAGATCCAAATCAGCCAATGTAACATTCCATCAGATCAAAATCTGCCAATGTCACATTCCATCAGTTCCAAATCTGCCAATGTCACATTCCATCAGTTCCAAATCTGCCAATGTCACATTCCATTAGTTCCAAATCTGCCAATGTCACATTACATCAGTTCCAAATCTGCCAATGTCACATTCCAACAGATCCTAATCTGCCAATGTTACATTCCATCAGATCCAAATCTGCCAATGTCACATTCCATCAGTTCCAAATCTGCTAATGTCACATTCCATCAGTTCCAAATCGGCCAATGTCACATTCCATCAGTTCCAAATCGGTCAATGTCACATTCCATCAGATCCAAATCTGCCAATGTCACATTCCATAAATTCCATGTCTGCCCATGTCTTGCTCATCATTGTCAGTTGTTTCCCTTATCTCTTATCCATGTGTTCTTCGGATTACCTCTGTTTTTCTTACCCAGGGTATCCCGTACAATGGACTGCCTGCTAATGCTATTAATAGGTTTTCTCAGTGGTTGTCCTACTAATCTTCAGCACTTTTATTCATGACCAATGGTAGTTACCATACGTGTATTCTTTAACTACCTGGACTAGGCTGACACTGTACAGAAGGTGATATTATTCTAATATATTCTTCATCATTTTTTTTTTTTTTTTTTTTACTTTAGCGTTTGACATTAAGTGTTAAGGGAACATCCCGACCAAGTTGTACTGTTGAACTTTTCGAACTGCTTCAATGATGATTACTTAATTTCTCTAATATATAAACTAAAAAATAAAATGGTATGAAATCAGTTTTACAAGTTAACAGTACACAGGAAAAAAGGGACCTTTCGGGTACTGCACTTCAGCTTCTCCCAAGGATCTGTTTATTCTGTGACGTTCCTCGATACATATAGCCTGCTGTTTTATTTCAAAAGATAAACGATACTTACCATTCTGTTCGCATTATAGCCAAGCGTATGAACTATTTTGTTGTGTATGTCTCTATGAGTTGAATCACAGCTTACTATACGCTCGCCATCTTGTCACCGAACTCGCGGTCAAATAAGACGAGATATGTATATACGAGGGGCGTTCAGAAAGTAATGCACCACATCGTTTTTCTCAGCTAATAATGAAGATAGAAGCATGAATTTTTGCACACTTCAAATATGGCATCTGCCAATTGTGTGCACATAATTGCACTGCAACCGGTCAAATAATGCGGCTGCTCTAAACCGTTGAAATGGAGCGTGTTAGCAACTTGCGTTATAAGCAGCGAATTGTGATAGAATTTCTCGTTGCAGAGAAAGAAACTGTTGTGAACATTCACAAGCGTCTATGTGATGTGTATGGAAGTTTTGCAGTCGACAGGAGTACAGTCAGTCGCTGGGTTCAGAGAATCAAAGAATCAGGAAGTGGAGATACGGAGCTGCTTGATCGGCCGCGCTGTGGACGTCCTGCCACAGCCACCAACGCAGAAATGTTGAAATGTGATGAGGGCATTATTCTTACTGATAGGCAAATCACTAGTCAACAATTGGCCTTACAGCTATCAATCAGCATTGGTAGTGCAAATGCAGTTATAAAAACTCTCGGATTATCTAAGGTTTGCGCAAGATGGGTTCCTCGAAGTCTCACAAATGACCACCGATTGCAAGGGAAAGCAATTTCTTCTGAATTGTTGGAGCGTTTCAATGCTGATGGAGAGAACTTTTTGACTAAAATCGTTACAGGTGACGAAACCTGTGCACATCATTTTGAACCTGAGACAAAAAGACAGTCAATGGAGTGGCATCATCCGCAATCACCACGAAGAAAGAAATTCAAGACAATTCCTTCAGCTGGAAAGGTCATGATCACTGTCTTTTGGGACATTGAAGGTGTGATTCTTGTGGACGTTATGCCAAGAGGAGAGACAATCAATTCGCAAGCTTACATTAAGACATTGAAAAAACTCAATCAACGTTTTCGCAGAGTTCGGCAGAACAAGAATCCAGCAGACCTGCTTCTCCTTCACGACAATGCGCGACCTCACACAAGTCTGGCAACACGGGAAGCAATCACCAAATTGGGTTGGACTGTACTACCCCATCCACCCTATAGTCCCAATTTTGCACCCTCTGATTTTCATCTATTTGTTCCACTTAAAGATGCACTCTGTGGGACAAGGTTTGAAGATGATGAAGGAGTGATTCATGCAGCAAAGAAATGGCTACATGATCAAGACAAAATCTGGTACGGGCTAGGAATACATGCACTTGTTTCGCGCTGGCATAAAGCCGTACAAGTTGATGGGGATTATGTTGAATAATACCGATGTTTACATGACTTATACATGTATATTGTGTATAAATTTCATGCTTTTTGAATAAACAGCTCCTGAGAAAAACGATGTGGTGCATTACTTTCTGAACGCTCCTCGTATATGTAACATTGCTGCTGACTCTGTGTTTTGAGCTTTCTTACAAGGTATGTACATGTATACACGTTCTTAACTGAGGATGTGTATACAGTAATAAGTCGTAAGTTCGTAATTTTTAGAAAATATCCTACCTTCATCTTTGTTGCACCTTATTATTGCATTTTATTTGTGAGTGTTGGATAAGCTCATAACAAAGTGAAGGTTAAGGTATAGGTCAGCGTTATCGGGTATTTTTCAATCCCTCAAAACAACACAGGCAACAAATCGATAGCCATCTGTGAGCGGACAGTAAAGTGTGATTCAACCTCCTCTATGTATCCAAAACCAAGTCTTGTTTCTTTCTTTTCTATTGTTTCATACAGGTCAAAGAAGATCTAAAGCTGACACTATCATCACTCGTTGTTTTTCCATGATATTCTTCTTTAGTGAATTGTAGTTGCTGAGATTTTTATGAAAATAGTATCACAGCTGTTTGAAAATTATTATTCATGGCTCTTATCATAAGCGATTCATCGTTGGTTTCTATACTAGCCTTCATAAAGGTATAGTTTGCTGTAAACATTTGCGGCGGAGACAGCCAGCTAAATGTATAACACTACATTCATTGTGTCTAGCACAGTGTAGATATTTCCAGACCTGAAGACACTGTTTTTACCGTAATCTGGTAGTTCTTCTCTCTGTTTCAAATGTCTGGCTGTGAAATAATTCTAAACGCTAATCTAGTAGCTTCTCTTTTTTTCTCTTTTCGATCTGTATGAAGCATGGATCCATCACAGTAAACCTGCATAAATGCACTCATGTTCTTACAGTAGTGGCTTCTGAAGGAATTCGTTGTACATGATGAGGTTTCCTGCCTCACGCACAACCGCATTTTAGTCGCTTATCACGACATACCTGAAGTAGCTGAAGACTTATTCTTTCTTTATCTCCTAGGAGATACCAGTAAACACAACACGGGACAATCATTTAGCTAAGCCATATAGTTAGTAATAATGACGTGCACAGTGACCACACACTCACACTTACAGCCGCTCACACTCACTTTCAAGCTTGTGCTTATGCCACAAGCATGTACTCACTCAATGTACACTCACACACTTAACGCAACCACTCATAAAATCAAACAATCACTTAATAATTCCACCCGCTAGCAAAGTTGTGTCGTAATCTTTTTAATTAGTCGTTCCGTCAAAGTCACTCATGCCGCTGGGTGTATAGGGCAGTGACAGGACGCTTCTGTTATTTCGTCTCTCTGCCACTCTCGTCATTATTTATCTTTTTTTCAGGGGTATCTTCCACCTGTTAGTTTCGACACATTTGTCCATTCTTCTTACGTTTCTTGCGTTGTCCCCTCTTACCTTTTCCCTACGAGTTCCATGACAGTGAGAAACGGGATAAGCTGGAGTTCGTACTTTTCAGATCAGCGGCAGGCAACCCCGGATTAGTAAGGATCTACTTTAGAAAACCTGAGCTCTTTAAATATCTACCTTGAAAAATCATGTCAGTTTTAATGTGAGGGGACTGTATTTGCAATCTGGAATGAGCGCAGCCTAAAAGTAACTGTTATCTCTGCTTGACGATCTGACTTCTGGACTTTCATCAACAGAGCGCTGGGAATTTCAAACCAAATGATATTTTACCGCATGTTAGTTTGGTTTAGTTTGATTTGGTTTTGTTTTGTTTGATTTTTAAGGACCACCTTCATTGCACACGGACGACTCCATAAATGCTCCGATCTCCTCCCTTAGATCACACCAGGAGAATCCCAGCACAGTGTACGAATTTCATAGCATCGGTGAGGATCCAAATGTGTGTATAAAGGAATCACACATTCTATACATATTTTTGTGATGGGCACGTTCCCTATGTTTTAAATTTGGCCAGAGCAGAGGCCGTAAGGCCTACTCTTTACGATTTTCAACTGCCTGGGGATTTTTTTAATGCGCATAACTCTCACACGGGACTTCCTATTTTTATTTTCGCCCTTATCCGAGAAGACTAGGCATCCGATCATCCTACCCAGTAGATCAGGGAAAAGGGGGGGGGGGGGGTTGTATGACATCATTTGGAACCACTGGTTCTAACAAAAAATAGTATGGGGGTCGAAGTGGCTTTGTGGTATGGCATCCGCCTCTACCTCTAAAGGTACCGGTTTCGCTCTTAACTTCACTTCAAAGAAAAAAAAGGGCTTTCCTACCTCAGGCAGTGTTTTTTTTAACCTAGCTCGTGAGTTTTCACCTGCAATACAAGTACCTTAAATCCAAGAGATACACCGGTTTTAAATGCCGGCGAGAGAGAGAGAGAGAGCTAGTCCGAAACTTCACTACCTTTCAAAGTCGTTATTCTTTCCCCCCTCTTCGTCACAAAGAGATCTACCACATCATATCCTGTGATCTACCCATGAGTACTATAAAATCCGTCACAGCTAACCTTTTCTTATCGGTTATTTAGAAAGCTCCAGCATTGGCTGACAAACTGATGGTCATTTACTTGTCCTTTTGATGCAACCGTTAATGAATGGTTGCGTGTTTTGATGCAACCGTTAATGAATGGTTGCGTGTTTTGATGCAACCGTTAATGAATGGTTGCGTGTTTTGATGCAACCGTTAATGAATGGTTGCGTGTTTTGATGCAACCGTTAATGAATGGTTGCGTGTTTTGATGCAACCGTTAATGAATGGTTGCGTGTTTTGATGCAACCGTTAATGAATGGTTGCGTGTTTTAATGCAACTGTTAATGAATGGTTGCGTGTTTTGATGCAACCGTTAATGAATGGTTACGTGTTTTGATGCAACCGTTAATGAATGGTTACGTGTTTTGATGCAACCGTTAATGAATGGTTGCGTGTTTTGATGCAACCGTTAATGAATGGTTGCGTGTTTTGATGCAACCGTTAATGAATGGTTGCGTGTTTTGATGCAACCGTTAATGAATGGTTGCGTGTTTTGATGCAACCGTTAATGAATGGTTGCGTGTTTTGATGCAACCGTTAATGAATGGTTGCGTGTTTTGATGCAACCGTTAATGAATGGTTGCGTGTTTTGATGCAACCGTTAATGATTGGTTTGCGTGTTTTGATGCAACTGTTAATGAATGGTTGCGTGTTTTAATGCAACTGTTAATGAATGGTTGCGTGTTTTGATGCAACCGTTAATGAATGGTTACGTGTTTTGATGCAACCGTTAATGAATGGTTGCGTGTTTTGATGCAACTGTTAATGAATGAAAGCGTGTTTTGATGCAACCGTTAATGAATGGTTGCGTGTTTTGATGCAACTGTTAATGAATGGTTGCGTGTTTTGATGCAACCGTTAATGAATGGTTGCGTGTTTTGATGCAACCGTTAATGAATGGTTGCGTGTTTTGATGCAACTGTTAATGAATGATTGCGTGTTTTGATGCAACTGTTAATGAATGGTTGCGTGTTTTGATGCAACCGTTAATGAATGGTTGCGTGTTTTTGATGCAACTGTTAATGAATGGTTGCGTGTTTTGATGCAACCGTTAATGAATGGTTGCGTGTTTTGATGCAACCGTTAATGAATGGTTGCGTGTTTTGATGCAACCGTTAATGAATGGTTGCGTGTTTTGATGCAACCGTTAATGAATGGTTGCGTGTTTTGATGCAACTGTTAATGAATGGTTGCGTGTTTTTGATGCAACTGTTAATGAATGGTTGCGTGTTTTGATGCAACCGTTAATGAATGGTTGCGTGTCATCGTTCACGTAATTCTCCAGTATCACACACGCTTATTCAGGTATTCGTTTTAATTGATCATTGGCTGCTGACTGACAAAAACAATGAGTGGTCATTACGCCAGGTGGCGTGGTCAGTTATTTATAAAAAAAGAAAAGGGTAAAGGTAGTCCCTAAGAAGATACTGCCGTGGTTGAGTTAAGTGTTAGAGACTTTAGTATACTAGGTCCAGCATCGACACATGGGGGTGACCAGTTCCTTTCCTCGCTGCCTTTTCCTTCCCTAACTCAAGAGCAGAGTCAGGTACCCATTTACAGCTGGGCAGACTAGAACATGCCAGCCTTTTTTTTCTTCAGCTAGGGAAGGAAAACGCAGCAATGAAGTGAACTGGTCACCATATTCATACATTCTAAAAATGTCTCAACTCAAATATTCACTAAATGATACTCACACTGTTAAACATTCTTTTGTTCTTATTATCAAACACATATGAACACTTACTTATGTATAATCCGGTTAACCGATCACAACATCTTCAGAATCCTCATACTAAGCAAACATTAACTTATATATAACCCTACTGAATCGCTAATACATTCCCATGATATCAAACACCCAGAAATACATTTAAGTATTACCGGATCAATCATTTTATATTCCCACCCCCTAAACAATTTCATTCAGTCATAGTTATCATCATCATCATCATCATAATAATTATAATCATCATCATCATCATCATTATTATCATCATCATTATCATCATCATCATCGTCATCAACATCATCATCATCCTTTCACTGTTAGCTCCATATGGAGTATGAAGCCACTGCTGCAACTGCCCCTCCCCCCCCAGCAGGAAGCTTGCAGCTGTAGTTTCTGTTTTACGTGATGAGGTTGCCAACTCATGCATAACCTCACATCAGCCGCATTGTTCGACATGCCTGAGGGGGGTAGTAGTGTAATTCTTTCTTTGTCTCTTCAGAGTGAGTCCCCCTTGAACAGCACGGGTCACGAGTCACTGACAGGTACAGTCAGCCATTATTCACACATATATTTAATTACCTGGACACTCACCCAACACTACCTATTCGCTCTTTAAGTCATTCACTCACTCACTCACTCATTCAGTCTTTCACTCACTTACTCCCTCACTTACTCACTAACTCACTCACTTACTCCCTCACTTACTCACTAACTCACTCACTTACTGCCTCACTTACTCACTAACTCACTCACTTACTCCCTCACTTACTCACTAACTCACTCACTTACTCCCTCACTTACTCACTAACTCACTCACTTACAGCCTCACTTACTCACTAACTCACTCACTTACAGCCTCACTCATTCATTCACTCACCAACAAAAAAAAAACTGTTCTTACCTTTCCAAGCCCTGAGTGTGCGTGACCTATTTTGACAACCACTGGGAACTTGGGAGTGATCAGCTGGGGACAGACAGAACTAGGTAAGGATGAATAACTGGATCGATTAAATCTATTAGTCAATTTTAATTATTCTACTCATTTAACAATCAAAACTGTTAATTAATCAAGACACTTATAGGTAAGTAACATGTAGTTTTAATTTTATCAGTCAGAGAAATCAGTTAACTGTTCAAACAAATAATCAATATTGCCATTGATTAATCAATCGGTTATATTATATTAAACAAAACACACCCAAATGTATCATTAATGTGACACTTTTTTGCTCCTTTGGTCGGAGAACAAATGTTTTTTAGGCACTCGGCAGTCGGGGGGCGTTTTTAACCCCTTTAGACCAATGAATGTACATACTGGACTACTAACGGTTCTACTTTGTTCACATGTTTTAAGTCAGAATGCTGATTTTAGAATGTGACCTGTTTTATAAACTTGAATGACATGCTCATACTTATGGCATTGCCTATATATGAATAAGTAGGCAGTAATACGTGTTGTATTATACATTTTTATACTGTATAGTCGTGACTATCGGAGCGCTGAGATTAAAAGGGTTAACTTCATAAGTTAAGACAACTCTGCCCTTGTCAAATGTTTAACCTTCTGTGAGAATAAGATTGTATTTAACGTAAAGCGAACATTTGAATGAATTTAATAATTTTTTCTCAGTATGTCTGACAATTGTTTCCCATTACTTTTCCAACCAGTTCCCAGAAATGGCTTACGACTTGTGCGATCTCCTATTTATCCTTTTTTTTATAATTTTATTATCCTGCAGCTACTTTATCTCCTCAATTTCCTCCCCCTGTTACAGCAACACCGACTACTACTTCTACTACTACTACGACCATCACTACATCTAACACTACCACGACCATCACTACATTTAACACTACTACGACCATCACAACATCTAACACTACCACGACCATCACTACATTTAACACTACTACGACCATCACAACATCTAACACTACCACGACCATCACTACATTTAACACTACTACGACCATCACAACATCTAACACTACCACGACCATCACTACATTTAACACTACTACGACCATCACAACATCTAACACTACCACGACCATCACTACATCTAACACTACCACGACCATCACTACATTTAACACTACTACGACCATCACAACATCTAACACTACCACGACCATCACTACATCTAACACTACTACGACCATCACTACATCTAACACTACTACGACCATCACAACATCTAACACTACTACGACCATCACTACATCTAACACTACTACGACCATCACAACATCTAACACTACCACGACCATCACTACATCTAACACTACCACGACCATCACTACATCTAACACTACCACGACCATCACTACATCTAACACTACCACGACCATCACTACATTTAACACTACTACGACCATCACAACATCTAACACTACCACGACCATCACTACATTTAACACTACTACGACCATCACAACATCTAACACTACCACGACCATCACTACATTTAACACTACTACGACCATCATTATATCTAACACTACCACGACCATCATTACATCTAACACTGCTACGACCATCACTACATCTAACACTACCACGACCATCACTACATTTAACACTACTACGACCATCACAACATCTAACACTACCACGACCATCACTACATCTAACACTACCACGACCATCACTACATTTAACACTACCACGACCATCACAACATCTAACACTACCACGACCATCACAATCTAACACCACTACGACCATCACTACATCTAACACTACTACGACCATCACAACATCTAACACTGCTCCAAACACACGACCATCACAACATCTAACACTGCTACGACCATCATTACGTCTAAAACACTACTACGACCATCACAACATCTAACACTAATACATACACCACACTCACCATCACTACATCTAACACTACCACGACCATCACAACATCTAACACTACTACGACCATCACAATCTAACACCACTACGACCATCACAACATCTAACACTACTACGACCATCACAACATCTAACACTACCACGACCATCACTACATCTAACACTACTACGACCATCACTACATCTAACACTACCACGACCATCACTACATCTAACACTACCACGACCATCACTACATTTAACACTACTACGACCATCACAACATCTAACACTACCACGACCATCACTACATCTAACACTACTATGATCATCACAACATCTAACACTACTACGACCATCACAACATCTAACACTACTACGGCCATCACATCTTATACTAACACTACAACATCCACGACCATCACGACCACATCTAACACCAACTGCTACGACCATCACAACATCTAACACTACCACGACCATCACTACATTTAACACTACTACGACCATCACAACATCTAACACTACCACGACCATCACTACATCTAACACTACCACGACCATCACTACATTTAACACTACCACGACCATCACAACATCTAACACTACCACGACCATCACAACATCTAACACTACCACGACCATCACTACATCTAACACTACCACGACCATCACTACATCTAACACTACCACGACCATCACTACATTTAACACTACTACGACCATCACTACATTTAACACTACTACGACCATCACAACATCTAACACTACCACGACCATCACTACATTTAACACTACTACGACCATCACAACATCTAACACTACCACGACCATCACTACATCTAACACTACTACGACCATCACAACATCTAACACTACCACGACCATCACTACATCTAACACTACCACGACCATCACTACATCTAACACTACCACGACCATCACTACATTTAACACTACTACGACCATCACAACATCTAACACTACTACGACCATCACTACATCTAACACTACTAACATCTAACACTACCACGACCATCACAACATCTAACACTACCACGACCATCACTACATTTAACACTACTACGACCATCATTATATCTAACACTACCACGACCATCATTACATCTAACACTGCTACGACCATCACTACATCTAACACTACCACGACCATCACTACATTTAACACTACTACGACCATCACAACATCTAACACTACCACGACCATCACTACATCTAACACTACCACGACCATCACTACATTTAACACTACCACGACCATCACAACATCTAACACTACTACGACCATCACAACATCTAACACTACCACGACCATCACAACATCTAACACTACCACGACCATCACTACATCTAACACTACCACGACCATCACTACATTTAACACTACTACGACCATCACAACATCTAACACTACCACGACCATCACTACATTTAACACTACTACGACCATCACAACATCTAACACTACCACGACCATCACTACATTTAACACTACTACGACCATCATTATATCTAACACTACCACGACCATCATTACATCTAACACTGCTACGACCATCACTACAT
This sequence comes from Oreohelix idahoensis, assembly GCA_024509875.1. NCBI lineage: Eukaryota > Metazoa > Mollusca > Gastropoda > Stylommatophora > Oreohelicidae > Oreohelix > Oreohelix idahoensis. The sequence continues at coordinate 135,241 of JAMPIV010004474.1, forward strand.
CTAACACTACCACGACCATCACTACATTTAACACTACTACGACCATCACAACATCTAACACTACCACGACCATCACTACATCTAACACTACCACGACCATCACTACATTTAACACTACTACGACCATCACAACATCTAACACTACTACGACCATCACTACATCTAACACTACTACGACCATCACAACATCTAACACTACCACGACCATCACTACATCTAACACTACCACGACCATCACTACATTTAACACTACTACGACCATCACAACATCTAACACTACCACGACCATCACTACATTTAACACTACTACGACCATCACAACATCTAACACTACCACGACCATCACTACATTTAACACTACTACGACCATCACTACATCTAACACTAAGACGACCATCACTACATTTAACACTACTACGACCATCACAACATCTAACACTACCACGACCATCACTACATTTAACACTACTACGACCATCACAACATCTAACACTACCACGACCATCACTACATTTAACACTACTACGACCATCACAACATCTAACACTACCACGACCATCACTACATTTAACACTACTACGACCATCATTATATCTAACACTACCACGACCATCATTACATCTAACACTGCTACGACCATCACTACATCTAACACTCACTACTACGACCATCACTGCTAACACTCTACATCTTCAACGACTAACTACGACCTACGACCTAAATCACAACTTATCACAACATCTAACACTACTACGACCATCACTACATCTAACACTACTACGACCATCACAACATCTAAAACTACAACGACCATCACTACATCTAACACTACTACGACCATCACAACATCTAACACTACTACGACCATCACAACATCTAACACTACCACGACCATCACTACATCTAACACTACTACGACCATCACTACATCTAACACTACTACGACCATCACTACATCTAACACTACTACGACCATCACAACATCTAACACTACCACGACCATCACTACATTTAACACAACTACGACCATCATTATATCTAACACTACTACGACCATCATTACATCTAACACTACTACGACCATCAGAACATCTAACACTACTACGACCATCACAATCTAACACCACTACGACCATCACAACATCTAACACTGCTACGACCATCACAACATCTAACACTACCACGACCATCACTACATCTAACACTACTACGACCATCACAACATCTAACACTACTACGACCATCACTACATCTAACACTACTACGACCATCATTACATCTAACACTACTACGACCATCACAACATCTAACACTACCACGACCATCACTACATCTAACACTACTACGACCATCACTACATCTAACACTACTACGACCATCACTACATCTAACACTACTACGACCATCACTACATCTAACACTACTACGACCATCACAACATCTAACACTACCACGACCATCACTACATCTAACACTACTACGACCATCACTACATCTAACACTACTACGACCATCACTACATCTAACACTACTACGACCATCACTACATCTAACACTACTACGACCATCACTACATCTAACACTACTACGACCATCACTACATCTAACACTACTACGACCATCACAACATCTAACACTACCACGACCATCACTACATTTAACACAACTACGACCATCATTATATCTAACACTACTACGACCATCATTACATCTAACACTACTACGACCATCACAACATCTAACACTACTACGACCATCACTACATCTAACACTGCTACGATCATCACAACATCTAACACTACTACGACCATCACAACATCTAATACTACTACGACCGTCAGAACATCTAACACTACTACGACCATCACTACATCTAACACTGCTACGACCATCACAACATCTAACACTACTACGACCGTCAGAACATCTAACACTACTACGACCATCACAATCTAACACCACTACGACCATCACAATATCTAACACTACTACGACCATCACTACATCTAACACTACCACGACCATCACTACATCTAACACTACTACGACCATCACAACATCTAACACTACTACGACCATCACTACATCTAACACTACTACGACCATCACAACATCTAACACTACCACGACCATCACAACATCTAACACTACCACGACCATCACTACATCTAACACTACCACGACCATCACTACATCTAACACTACTACGACCATCACTACATCTAACACTACTACGACCATCACTACATCTAACACTACTACGACCATCACAACATCTAACACTACCACGACCATCACTACATCTAACACTACTACGACCATCACTACATCTAACACTACCACGACCATCACTACATCTAACACTACTACGACCATCACAACATCTAACACTACCACGACCATCACTACATCTAACACTACTACGACCATCACAACATCTAACACTACCACGACCATCACTACATTTAACACTACTACGACCATCATTATATCTAACACTACTACGACCATCACTACATCTAACACTACTACGACCATCAGAACATCTAACACTACTACGACCATCACAATCTAACACCACACTACTACGACCATCACAACATCTAACACTACTACGACCATCACAACATCTAACACTACCACGACCATCACTACATCTAACACTACTACGACCATCACAACATCTAACACTACTACGACCATCACTACATCTAACACTACTACGACCATCACTACATCTAACACTACTACGACCATCACAACATCTAACACTACCACGACCATCACTACATCTAACACTACTACGACCATCACTACATCTAACACTACTACGACCATCACTACATCTAACACTACTACGACCATCACTACATCTAACACTACTACGACCATCACAACATCTAACACTACCACGACCATCACTACATCTAACACTACTACGACCATCACTACATCTAACACTACTACGACCATCACTACATCTAACACTACTACGACCATCACAACATCTAACACTACCACGACCATCACTACATCTAACACTACTACGACCATCACTACATCTAACACTACTACGACCATCACAACATCTAACACTACTACGACCATCACTACATCTAACACTGCTACGATCATCACAACATCTAACACTACTACGACCATCACAACATCTAATACTACTACGACCGTCAGAACATCTAACACTACTACGACCATCACTACATCTAACACTGCTACGACCATCACAACATCTAACACTACTACGACCGTCAGAACATCTAACACTACTACGACCATCACAATCTAACACCACTACGACCATCACAACATCTAACACTGCTACGACCATCACAACATCTAACACTGCTACGACCATCATTACGTCTAACACTACTACGACCATCACAACATCTAACACTACTACAACCATCACTACATATAACACTGCTACGGCCATCACAACATCTAATACTACTACGACCATCACAACATCTAACACTACTACGACCATCACTACATCTAACACTACTACGACCATCACAACATCTAACACTACTACGACCATCACAACATCTAACACTACTACGATCATCACTACATCTAACACTATTACGACCATCACAACATCTAACACTACTACGACCATCACAACATCTAACACTATTACGACCATCACAACATCTAACACTACTACGACCATCACAACATCTAACACAGTTATGACCATCGCTGTTACGACCGCAAATACTATCACTACTAGTACTCACTCACTACTAGTACTCACTACTACCACCACCACAACAATTCGTGCTGCTACTCTAGTAATACCACTTATGCTGTGTACTGCTATTACGACTACTGCCATTAGTACTGCCTATAATTTATCCTTTGTCTTCATGAGCGCTTTCAGGCTTTAAGACCTTCTGCTCAGACATAGTTCTCTCACATCCTCGAAAAATTCAGAAATAGTTTTTTGAATAATTCAGGAATAGTTATTACAAACCCCCTAATAATTCAGAAATAGTTCTTCCGGTTCGTCTAGTAACTCAGAAATAGTTTTTTCAAACCTTCGAATACTTCAGAGATAGTCATTCCAAACCCTCGAATAATTAAGAAATAGTTCTTCCAAATCATCGAATAATTCAGAAATAGTTCTTCCAAGCACTCAAACCATTCAGAGAAAGAACATATTTGTAAGTAATTTCCTCTTCCTATTTCCTTAACTGCTCCAACGCTGCTTTTTATTTTTCAACACTCTTCTGTTTCGCTACCTTTCAGTTAATGTCATATATTCAACGTTCTTATTGGTTCTTTTAGCTGGTATCTGACACCTTGTAAACTGTGGAAACTAATAACCCGCGGTTGTCGAGTGCCTAATTATAGGTCAGAGGTCAATGTTGTTAGTCTTTAGTAACTTTCTTAAGGAAATAACGATATTATTTTGAAAATGGTACAAATAATGAGAGTTATAGAACACATTTTAAAACATTTTTTTTTTCTGAATTAGTAATTTTGTTGTAAATAGAAATACATTGGTAAGGGCAAGGAAAAAAAATACAACATAAATGTAATGCCTGGGATGGCCACATAAATTTCACTCCAACCGTGCTTACACGTGAAATAGATGTAATATATACATGAACATCTTAAGCAGTTAGCTAATATGCACATCAACTTCTAAAACATGAGAGCTCAAGAAGTAGAACAAAAAATCAAAATAATAGCTAGACATTGTCTCGATTTCTTTGCTTTATTCTACGCAAGGTATTGAACTTGTGAAGTAGTAGGTAGCAAACTAAATTTCTTAACAAAACAATTGTCTTTGACAGATCTTCAGCATAACAATATTTGCTACAGAAATTTTAAGCTTGTACTTTCTTTGCTCCATATAGTTCCGTGGGAGGGGGGGGGGGGGGGGGAATTGTGAGAAGGCAAAGAAAAAAATAGAAATAATTTTTCCCTTAGTTGTGTCGTCAGAGGCGACTAATATGCGGCTATACATGTTTAAAACACATTGCTACGCAAACCACTTCTGTGTGGCCTGATGATAAAGTATAATCTAGCGATAAAATAATGTTACTAGGCAACCGCTACAATAAAGTCACGAAGTGAAATCAAGGGTAACAAAAGCAGGTTGAAAACAGAACGTTCAGGGAAGAAACATGCGAAATCAGAAAGAGGAAAAATCGGAAAAGAGAAAATAACGAAGAACACGATGAAGTAACCAGCCACCTAATGTGTGAGGGAGGATCCCGTTACACGCCCATTGAGTCATATTGGGAATATGGTGTTAGGCCCATATTTTCTTAACCATCGGCACACTAGGAGTGATGTGGTCAGCATCACGCTGGCCACCTTAACCTTCCCAGAGTAGCTCTGGTACCCAATTGTTGAGGCTGAGTAGACCCCGGAGCCGTTTGCGGTCTAAAAAATCTCACCTCAACTGGGGATCGAACCATGGACCACCGAGCTAGGAAGCCAGTGCACTAACCACTGCGCCGCCGCGGCTCCACCTAATGTGTGAAATGAAATGGTGCTGGTCGTTTAATCTATTAGAAGAAAAACAACCCATTTTAAGAATCAGGCTATTCTCGAAAGAAAAGCGAGTCCTAGCATCAGTGTGATATGAGCGACTTTAGTATCATCAGTGTGATATGAGCGACTTTAGTATCATTAGTGTTATATGAGCGACTTTAGTATCATCAGTGTGAAATGAGCGACTTTAGTATCATCAGTGTTATATGAGCGACTTTAGTATCATCAGTGTGATATGAGCGACTTTAGTATCATCAGTGTGATATGAGCGACTTTAGTATCATCAGTGTTATATCAGCGACTTTAGTATCATCAGTGTGATATGAGCGACTTTAGAATCATCAGTGTGATATGAGCGACTTTAGTATCATTAGTGTTATATGAGCGACTTTAGTATTATCAGTGTGATATGAGCGACTTTAGTATCATCAGTGTTATATGAGCGACTTTAGTATCATCAGTGTGATATGAGCGACTTTAGTGTCATCAGTGTGATATGAGCGACTTTAGTATCATCAGTGTTATATGAGCGACTTTAGTATCATCAGTGTGATATGAGCGACTTTAGTATCATCAGTGTGATATGAGCAACTTTAGTATCATCAGTGTGATATGAGCACTTTAGTATCATCAGTGTTATATTAGCGACTTTAGTATCATCAGTGTGATATGAGCGACTTTAGTATTATCAGTGTGATATGAGCGACTTTAGTATCATCAGTGTTATATGAGCGAATTTAGTATCATCAGTGTGATAGGAGCGACTTTAGTATCATCAGTGTGATATGAGCGACTTTAGTATCATCAGTGTGATATGAGCGACTTTAGTATCATCAGTGTGATATGAGCACTTTAGTATCATCAGTGTGATATGAGCGACTTTAGTATCATCAGTGTGATATGAGCGACTTTAGTATCATCAGTGTGATATGAGCGACTTTAGTATTATCAGTGTGATATGAGCGACTTTCGTATCATCAGTGTTATATGAGCGACTTTAGTATCATCAGTGTGATATGAGCGACTTTAGTATCATCAGCGTGATATTTATCAGAACCATTAAAGTGAACAGCAACAGATGTATTATTCCAGTGAGAAATGTCAGCCAAATATTACTTAAATCTATCGGATAAATGCTTGTTTGTTTCCCCAAAATAAGTAACACCACACCTTTAACAAACTATAATGCATATTCTTAAATTCATTAATCAGAGCCTTCCTAATAACAAAAGCTTCTTTCGGAAATAAATCAGTTTGTTTTTGGAACACAAACGGACGTGTGGCACCTATGCCAGTGATAAGTCTTAGTGTCAAATTGTTTATGGATATTACTCACCAAGCAGCTTTCAACTAGGATGTCTCTGAAATTCTTATCATTGTTATATACCATCAAAGGTATATAATTGAAAACCTAATTTGTCTCAAGGTCAGAACGAAAAATAGGCAAATGACAGAATAAAACTCTCCTCACCATCGAACAATGGGAATGGAGTATTAAGACAAGTTTGAGTCTATCCTATGATGTAGTAGGCTGTTTTGTAGTGAGTTCCATTTGAACACACACGTGTGTCTATCGTCCTGTTCATTTGCAAATCCCAGTCCAGTAACACTGCTCATTTCTTTTTCATGCTTGTTTTACATTTTCTGCCGCAAACCTGTTTAAACGCACAATTTGACTTAGACTATCAACGTGCTTTTATAATGGCAAGTATTTCTTTGCTCATTTCTTCTTTTTCGTTGTTTCTGTTGCTTTTTCTTTTTCTCCTTCTTTTTGTTCCTTGCTTCTGTATTACAGGCAAGATAATAGTTTAATTTAGTTTTCCTCTGTCACTCGTGCCGTCAAGCGATCGGCGTGATGCATTATATGAGTATGCCGAGCCTAGCATCGGCTAAGTGTTCAAGATTTTGTTATTACCCTCCATACATCCTCTCAGACGTCCTGTTGTCCTGAAACCAGACCTTATGTACTTAAAGCATCTGATGGTAGCCGAATGAGCTAAGTTCTAAATATTCTATTTCCTGTTTCTACATACAGTTTATGCACTATGTTGGATCCACAATGTTCATGATTTATTGATTTCTCGCTCTGTATCTTTGTGCTGGCGTTAGCTCTTCCGAGAATAATATTGAATTTCTAATGTTACTAGACTGCCCCGCTGAGAGTACACAAAGAAGCAATATATTAATTCACAATTATACTTCTCTTACAATCCATAGTTAATCAGGCACAATTTCTGCTGCTTCTTCTTCTTCCTTTTCTTTTCCTTAATATGCCGTTATATTCTGTCTCTGTAAAAGGTACAATAATCATCAGCAATTTTTTTTTAACCATAATTTCAACACCATTTCAACAATATACAAGGAAAGCAGCAAATCATGCTTGGAATTCCAGGAAAGGAAGAAGAAAGACTGGATAACACCAGAAATATTAAACACCATAACACTGAGAAAGGAAATGAAAAGAAAGAAAACAGAAGCGAAGTCCCCCAGGTTAAAACAACTATATAGCGAACAGTAAAGTCAGCTGGACGAGGAAGTTAAACGCCAAACCCGCGCCAACACAAGGTGTTGCTGTCATTTTCGACGGAGTCATCTGTCAAGTTATTTGCTTATGTTTGTATCATAAGTATAATTGTGTCTTTACCTGCGATGTCAGGTTGATTAGGGGTTGTCTTCCCTTGTTTATTCATTCATTGTGTTTGACCTGTAGGGTCAGAGGTTGACAGTTCGGCGTAGGCCTAGGGGAAGGTTTTTTAAGCGGGAGTGAGATATACTTCCGGGAAGCCGGGAGGTCCTGTTTTTCTGAAGGGACCAAGAGTCCATTGTTTTTCGGGGAGAATCTTCGAAGTAACTGCTATGGCAGTTTTCCCCAGTGAATCTCTGTGCGTCGGGATGACGACAGAATTCCTTGTGATGTTCTGAGGATTCATTTGCCAGGTAATACCGACCTTTATGCATTATTACGCTTTTCGGTGGCAGAACATGTAAAGGATTACCTAGGGTGAACAGCAGCTCACTGATCCGCCATTTCAGAACTTATATATATTTGTGCTCGAGGTAGCCATCCAAGACTGTTAGTCTTATATTGTCCAGAAATCCAGTGACGAAGATATATTGTGGGAGCCGCAGATTGGCGGAACTTCTATCTACAATAAGTATTACTGCAGGGTTGATGATAACCTATTTAACAGAAGTACACGGCCGACGTCAGGACGAGGCCTGTGCTTTCGGCTATTATACTACAGCCTGATATGTGCAATTGGCGGGGAGTGCCAAGTTGCACCTATGTGTCATAGTAACTAAGGCATCTGACGCGTTTAGTCAGAGACGCCAAGGGCGACGCTACGAACTGTCATTATTGAAGAACTTTGCTATTGACCATGCACGTCTATTCTGATGTTTACCTTTTTGAATGCCAAATGTATACCTATCGATGTCAGGTCAGCATGACCTTGTTACACTGACTGTTCCTGTTGATATTATGTGTGTTCCCGTCAATAAATGTCTTGAAACATGCCTGCAGTGTCAAAGCATCCTTGATTACTGCATGTGAGAGTATGGGTTGCAGGATCTACATCTATACGAGCCTAAACACATTCGCGCCTTCATTCGCACCCACACTCAATTCATCATACGCTCGCACTACACATCTAACAACATGTATACTGTCTTGGGCCAGTGATCACATCAACAAGAAAAAAAAAGACAGTTACATTTCTGGTGGACCAGTTACGTGGGCTCTTATGATACATTTCTTGTCGCCAATGTGGCCTAGAAACTTACATTTCTGATGGACCAGATCTGTGGGTTTAAAAAGAACAGAGCGAGCATTTGACATTATTGTTGACATTTATGGATCCAGAAATTTACATTCCTGGTTGGCTGTTACATGTATGATGTCTCCAGTTTTGTCGAGAAAGTTACAAGAAGGACAAGTACACATTACACTTCTGATCTGTGGGTCTAAGCTACACACGGGACAGCCGTAACACACAGCGCTAATTCTACACTTGCAAGTTTTGGCTACAACAGGACAGATATAGGTCATCAACGGTTGACCCAAATAAACAGTACGAGCATTTATATTATAATGCTACATAAAGCATAACAAGACATGTACTGAAGTTAACTACTAGGCATTTGCTACGTGGACCATAACTGCATAGAAGGCGGGTTCCTATTGTAAACAGTACTGCTGGTTGTTACACGTTTCATTCAACAACAGACTTTTCTAGGTCAGAGCATTCAAGCTACATTGTTGGAGGTCAAGTGTCTGTAAACAGTACGTGGAAATTGTAAACATTCAATGTGCAAGCCCTAATTTGAGAAGGTCATAGTAACTTTGGTTCGTGAATACCACTTTATGTTACAGTGGATTTGACGTTCAGTGCGCGTTTGACATTTCGTTTCTGTGTTCGCAAGGAGCAAGAAATTTATTTTAGTTTCAGCTGTGACTGAACTTGTTCTGCAACACATTGAAATTGATTGCTATATGTTTATGTCACCTCTACTGTTTTTGTGTATTTTTCTGCGGGTTTTTCGGTTGGTGGGTCTTACGGTAAATATGCCACTTGATCGAGGCTTACTGTAAGCGTTCTGTAGGTGCAAATTTTCTTAATTTGGAAATTTGCTAGTGACAATTGGTCGCTATTGATGTTAGCTGTGATGTAATTGTACTTAACGTTGTTTTTGTAATATTTTGTCTGTTTTTCAGTTTTGATTGTCGATTTGTTTTGTTTGTATTCTGTAGGTCTCTCCTTTCTTGTGTATTTCTCTACACATTTTTGGTTAAAACAGTGTTGCCATTTGTATTGTTTTGTATCTTTGTCTTTGTATTTTTTTTTTGGTTGTACTACATTACTGTCATGCACAGTCTACATACACATACTTGGTCATGTTTTGATATTATTGATAAGGTAGACTCTTCATATAGAGAGTTTGTTAAATAATATTATATAAGATATTTATACAAGTTCTTTGATAAAAGACTTGTTATCTACAAAGATTGAGACAAGGTGAAATACATATTCAAGTTCTTTATAAAAAAGACTTGTGCCCATAGTGAGTGGGATATAAGGGAATTTTTTTTTCCACAGGTACTCAGGTGATTTTTTGGGTACATTATAAACAAGAGGAACATACAAAGTCTTTGTCTAAGACTAAGACAGTAAATAAAGTGAAGTGAGTATACAAGTCTATCATTTCAGACTTGTCTCCCATTAAAGTGGGATAATTTAATATATTTGCTTCTGCAAGTTACTGATCTCAGTAGACAAGATGTCTACATTGGACTACTTTATTACACAAGGGAGAGCCCTTGATAAGACTGGTCAACAGTTAGAACAGTGGGCTGTTGCTCAGTATGACAAAGCATTAGCTGCTGAAGAGAGAAGGGCTGCTGCAGAGGAAAAAAAAACTATGGCTGAAGAGAAGAGATTAGAAAGAGAAGCAGCTGCTGAACAAAAAAGGCTAGACAGAGAAGCTGATATTGCTGCTGAACAAAAGAAATTGCAGATGCAGGTGGAGGAAAGGAGATTTGAAGCTGAACAAAAGAGATTAGACAAAGAATCTGAACAAAGGAGATTAGACAAAGAAGCTGCTACAGAGGAGAGGAAAGCTCAAGCTGCTGCAGAGGAGAGGAAAGCTCAAGCTGCTGCAGAGGAGAGGAAAGCTCAAGCTGAGGCTGAAATTAGGAAAATGGAACATGAGGAAAGAAAACAGAAGATGGAACTTGATGAAAAACTCGCAACTTTGGAGTTGGAGAAATTGAAATTGGCGAGTACGGGTGCTCAGCAAACAACTTCGAGTACGACAAGGGAGTTTGTTAGTAGGATTAAATTGCCTCATTTCAATCCTTTAAAGGATGACGTAGCAGATTATCTAGATAGATTCCAATTTTTGTGCGATACGCATAACATAAAAAAGGAAAAATATGTTGAACAACTGATGCCATTTTTACAGGTGACACAGTGACTACTCTTATGACAATAGACGAACATGAGAGGACTAATTATGATGTTGTCAGGGCAGCACTGCTAAAAAAATATCAACTAAAACAAGAAGACTATCGTCTTCGTTTTAGGACAATGTTGCCAGAAAATGGAGTAGATTTCTCTGATTTTGTTACAAAGATACGTCGTACATTTACACGATGGGTTGAGTTGTCTCAGATTGAGAAAACATATGAAGGTCTAATGGACTTATTATTGCGAGATAAGGTTTTGTCATCTGTTAATGATTCTTTTCTTGCATTCCTTCATGAGCGTAAGCCTAAAAACTTAAAAGAAATGGAGGAATACTGTTGTCAGTATGCCACAGCACATCCCCATGCTACAGTTAGCAATTCTAAAGTGAAAGAAGGGTTGCCAGCTGCTTCGGCAACACCATATGGCCCTAATTTCAAAAAAAAATTTCAGGGTGCTCAACAAAATTGGAATAGGGGAAGTAATCAAAATTACACTCAGAAGCGGAGTAATCCAACACATGATGGTTCTTCGTCTATGCAGTGGAGACAAGATGGTAGTTCTCGTAATTTTAGTGGTAATAATTTGAGACACTTTCGCAAAGGCTATCCAAATAATAACTATTCAAATTTTCGAGGTAATCATTCTCGACGTCAAGATTATGACGATGGTGAATTTAGAAACCGGGATTCAAACCGGAATGATGAGTACAATAGACAATATGATCACAATTACAGGGGAAATGATAGTCGAAATAATTACAGGGGAAATGATAGTCAAAATAATTACAGGGGAAATGATAATCGAGGTAGACCTAGGTTTAACAAGAAAAGACCTTACCAACAGGCAAACTCTGCACAACAAGAGTTTGATGGAGCCTGTAATACAGTAAATGATAGTGGTAACTCTAGGGCTATCACTGGTTGTGCTTTCGATTTTGGGAGAGCAACTGAATGCCCCCAATGCTTAACATTGTTCGATTCATCGACTGTATCTACGCTAAGTTGTGGTCACCCTCTTCCTGCTCTACCTGCTACAGTTGCGCATGATGGGAGAGGATCTCTCATCTTACATAAAGGTCTAATAAATGATAGGCTAGTCTCAGTACTTTTCGATTCGGGATGTACTACCGTCGGGGTTAAGGAGTCTCTGATAGATCCTTGCTGTGCCACTGGAAAAACAATCAAATGTGTTACATTTGGTGGTACTATGGAAAGCTATCCTACTGCTATTATTAGGATTGACACTCCTTTCTTCACAGGAGATGTCCATGCATGTCTTCTTCCTAATCCTATTGCGGATCTTATAATCGGTCGTATTCATGGGGTTAAGGAATGCACCCCGCAACAAATTTCTAGTTGGGAAGAAGAAAACATTCAAACGGTCAATGCAGTGATGACAAGAGCTCAAGCTCTTAATCCCCCAACTTCATCTGATAATAGTAATGAAGTTGATAGCCAAGACGAGCACTTGGTGATTTCCCATGACTCGTCTTGTTAAACGTCAAGAAGAGGATCCTTCTTTGAAGAAATACTTCCTTCTTGCAAAGAAAGGGGATCCCAATCAAAATACGAATCACAAATCGTATATTACTATGAAGAATGGTATATTGGTACGAATGGTACAACACTCGGACAAGTCTATGCATTCGCAAATTCTTGTGCCTAAGTGTATGAGAGCCTTAATTCTTCGGCATGCACACGATTCTCAGTGTGCTGGACACATGGGTTTTTCCAGAACTAAAACTAGAGTCCTTGCGTCCTTCTTTTGGCCATTCGTGAATAAAGACATCCGAATTTATTGCCGATCTTGCAAAATTTGTCAAGAGGTCAAGTCTAGGGGTCCGAGACATGCTGCTCCTATTCAGGCTGCAGATATTCCGATTCGGCCGTTTCAGAAAATGGCTATAGACATCATTGGTCCGTTCAAAATTAAGTCAGCCAGAGGACACCAATTTATCCTCACTTGCGTGGACATGTGCACGCGTTGGCCAGAGGCTATTCCTCTGAAGAGCATATCAACTGTCGATATCGCTGATGCTCTTTGGCTCGTATTTTCTCGTCTGGGATTCCCCGGAGAAATACTGTCGGATCACGGCACTCAGTTAATTTCGGACGTTATGTCTCAGGTAATGGCTACGCTAGACATTAAAAGGTCTCTCAGTAGTATTTATCATCCAATGTCCAATGGATTGGTAGAACGTCTTAACAGGACACTAAAGAACTTACTTGGCAAGATAACGGAGGATCATCCTGAAGATTGGGACAGGGTTTTACCTGCAGTCCTCTTTGCCTATAGAGAGGTTCCCAACGAGCATACAGGGTTTTTCTCCTTTCGAACTTGTCTTTGGCGCGCAACCGCGCGGGCCAATGTCCTTGTTACACGATTTGATAACTTCCGATAATATTGACGATGATACACAATCGTCATATGAATATGTTATAGCTCTTAGAGAAAAGATTATCGAATCGTGCAGGTTAGCAACTTCATCTTCCGAATTTGCGAAAGAAAAAGCTAGGCGATTTGCTAATAAGAAAAGACGCCTACGTCAACTTTGTCCTGGAGACAAAGCATATGTCTTACTGCCCTCAAGAGAGAATAGACTTCTCATTTCTTGGAAGGGTCCATACACTATAGTCTCGAAAATTTCTGATGTCGACTATATTGTCGATGTGGATGGAAGGCATAAAACCTTCCATATAAATATGCTAACAGAGTTTATTGAACGTCCAGACTATTTACAGCCTATTTTCCAGGCGACGGACGACTCTCCAGTTCAACATGGTCACATCTCATCCCTGTCCGTTATACAGGATGAGGAAACTATTTTTTCTGACGTGAACTTACCTCTTCCTGCGATTCCACTTACTTCAACGGAATCGTGGAGAGACGTTACAGTCTCTTCCAACTTGTCTTTTGAGGAACAGCGTCAAGTATCCTCTACGTTACAATCATATCAGGATGTCCTTACCGACATTCCTGGACACACAGATGTCATAGAACATGACATCATACTTACTGATCGTAATCCGATCAGAGTAAGACCATACCCAATACCTATTCATTTTCAAGCACAAGTCGAGAAAGAATTGGATGAAATGATTCAACTACAAATAATTGAACCATCCACTTCAGCTTATTCTTCGTCGATAGTTATTGTTCGAAAGAAAGACAATAACATACGTCTTTGCGTTGATTATCGCAAATTAAATCAAGTTACGAAGTTCGATGCTGAACCTATGCCGTTATTAGATGATCTACTTATTAGACTTTCTAAAGCTAAATTCTTTACTAAACTAGACTTGTCGAAAGGTTATTGGCAAGTCCCACTGACGGAAAACGCCAAACCTCTCACTGCTTTTTCGACACCTAGGGGTCTGTTTCAATGGAATTTTATGCCTTTCGGGCTTATGAACGCCCCAGCGACTTTCGTGCGCATGATGCGACGAATTCTATCAGATCGTGCAGATGTCATTGCATATTTAGACGACATCTGTCTTTTCAGCGATACTTGGGAAGAACACTATGTGGGTCTAAAGGAATTGCTATCTACTCTACGTGAGCATAGTTTGACTGCTAAACCCTCTAAAGCTTTTGTTGGGTTTAGTGAAATTTCCTTCCTAGGTCATCGAGTTGGTCATGGTCTGTTGAAGACAGAGGACCAAAACATTTCAAAGATATTAAATATCTCGGTTCCGAAGACAAAAAAGCAAGTGCGTAGTCTCTTGGGATTGATACAATTCTATGGAAGATTCATTGAGAATCTGTCCTCCATTATGGCACCACTTTCAACGTTATTGAAAAAAGGTTCTCCTAATATGGTGCGTTGGTCCCAAGAATGCCAATCTTCATTGGATCAGGTTAAGAATTTGTTCTCATCTCATCCTATCTTAAGACTACCGACGATTGATAAGACTTTTGTCCTTCGTAGTGATGCCTCTTCCACTGGCATTGGAGCGGCACTAATGCAGGAATATTCAGGAACTCTGCATCCTGTAATGTATATTTCTAGGAAGCTGAATGCGGCAGAAAGGAATTACTCGGTTTTGGACCGTGAATTGTTGGCTATGGTTTGGTCCATTCTTAAGCTACAAAGGTTCCTTCTGGGCGCGCATTTCTTTATGGAAACCGACCAAAAAGCTCTTACGGCTATGCAAAGTAAGGATTTGAAGAGCTCGAGATCTACTCGTTATGCTATTGCTCTTCAGCCTTTCCATTTCACGGTGCGAGCTATCCGTGGTTCGGATAATGTGATGGCGGACATATTGTCTAGATGCCCACATGATTCCAGTTAAATCTTGTGTCCTAGTTTTTCCTGATATATTTTCAGACTTAGGTCTGTCCTTAATATCATAATATGTTGTAATACAAATGTATTTGGATGATGTTTAGATAATTTAACAAATTTCATTTTGTCCATCCATCAGTGATATGTTGCTAAAATAGCATTGACATTTGTATATTGCTATGATTATATTATTTAGTAATGTTTGATATATGATTGGTATTGCCAGCAACTTAGGTTTCTTGAATGGTATCCCTTAGTTTGTTTGGCTTAAAGGAAATATTTTCTCCTATGTTGAGAGATGATTTGTACCCTCTTCTATTGTACCTGATATTAGGTTCATTGTTTGCATGAGCACAGAAGTGATACTGGTGCTATCTTGCTCATGAACATATAAAAAAAAAAAAAAAAATTGCATTTTTTTTTACAGGGGGGTGGTAGTAATGTTGCTGTCATTTTCGACGGAGTCATCTGTCAAGTTATTTGCTTATGTTTGTATCATAAGTATAATTGTGTCTTTACCTGCGATGTCAGGTTGATTAGGGGTTGTCTTCCCTTGTTTATTCATTCATTGTGTTTGACCTTTAGGGTCAGAGGTTGACAGTTCGGCGTAGGCCTAGGGGAAGGGTTTTTTAAGCGGGAGTGAGATATACTTCCGGGAAGCCGGGAGGTCCTGTTTTTCTGAAGGGACCAAGAGTCCATTGTTTTTCGGGGAGAATCTTCGAAGTAACTGCTATGGCAGTTTTCCCCAGTGAATCTCTGTGCGTCGGGATGACGACAGAATTCCTTGTGATGTTCTGAGGATTCATTTGCCAGGTAATACCGACCTTTATGCATTATTACGCTTTTCGGTGGCAGAACATGTAAAGGATTACCTAGGGTGAACAGCAGCTCACTGATCCGCCATTTCAGAACTTATATATTTGTGCTCGAGGTAGCCATCCAAGACTGTTAGTCTTATATTGTCCAGAAATCCAGTGACGAAGATATATTGTGGGAGCCGCAGATTGGCGGAACTCCTATCTACAATAAGTATTACTGCAGGGTTGATGATAACCTATTTAACAGAAGTACACGGCCGACGTCAGGACGAGGCCTGTGCTTTCGGCTATTATACTACAGCCTGATATGTGCAATTGGCGGGGAGTGCCAAGTTGCACCTATGTGTCATAGTAACTAAGGCATCTGACGCGTTTAGTCAGAGACGCCAAGGGCGACGCTACGAACTGTCATTATTGAAGAACTTTGCTATTGACCATGCACGTCTATTCTGATGTTTACCTTTTTGAATGCCAAATGTATACCTATCGATGTCAGGTCAGCATGACCTTGTTACACTGACTGTTCCTGTTGATATTATGTGTGTTCCCGTCAATAAATGTCTTGAAACATGCCTGCAGTGTCAAAGCATCCTTGATTACTGCATGTGAGAGTATGGGTTGCAGGATCTACATCTATACGAGCCTAAACACATTCGCGCCTTCATTCGCACCCACACTCAATTCATCATACGCTCGCACTACACATCTAACAACATGTATACTGTCTTGGGCCAGTGATCACATCAACAAGAAAAAAAAGACAGTTACACAAGGTAATCTCATCACGACAGCAGAGGGACAGGAAACAAGATGGGCAGAGCACTTCAAAGAAACTCTGAACAAGGAACCACCAGAGACACAATTGAATGATCCTGAAGCTGAAAACGATCTAGATGTAAATACAGACATTCCACGAAAAGAAGAAATCATCACAGCAATCAAAGGGTTAAAGAACGGCAAAGCTCCGGGCCATGATAACTTAAATGCAGAGCTATTTAAGACAGACCCTGAGCTAGCAGCAGAACTATTAGAACCCCTATATGCACAAGTCTGGAAAACGGGGACAACACCATCAGAGTGGAACAAAGGAATAATTGTCAAATTGCCCAAGAAGGGAGATCTTGCAGACTGCAATAATTGGAGAGGAATCATTCTTCTCTCAGTTCCCAGCAAAATACTAGGCAGGATAATTATACAGAGAATTTCAAAGGCAGTAGACCACAAACTGAGGAAATAACAAGCAGGATTTAGAAAAAACAGGAGATGTGTAGATCATATATTCACTCTCAGGAACATTACAGAGCAGTGCTTAGAATGGCAAAGACAGCTTTACATTAATTTCGTTGATTTTGAAAAGGCTTTCGACAGCATACATAGGGACAGTTTATGGAAAATACTGAGGGCTTATGGAATTCCAAGCTGCATAGTGTCAATCATAAAAAGCCTCTATGCCAACTTTACGTGTAGTGTTGGGCAGAGCAACCTAACCTTTGAGGTGAAGACAGGAGTACGACAGGGATGCCCCTTATCAACCACTCTATTTTTAACAGTCATAGACTGGGTGATGCGCCAGACAACAGAGGGCAGTCCAAGAGGAATAAGATAGACAACATTTTCTACATTGGAAGATCTGGAATATGCAGATGACATTGCACTACTAGCACATTCACATCAACACATCCAGGAAAAAACGGATAGACTTAATAAGTTTAGCCAGCAGGTGGGCTTGAACATCAATTTGAAGAAGTCTGAGGTCATGACGCTCAATGTGAGCAACCCTGTGCCCATATCAGTAAGGAATCAGCAACTGGTACAGACAAATACCTTCACATACCTAGGAAGCATAGTAACACCAGACGGCGGGGCAGGCAAAGACATGAACATCAGAATGAATAAGGCAAGAACAGCCTTCTTTAGCCTAAACAACATCTGGAAGTCCTCCCAATACAGCACAAGCACAAAATTAAGATTATATCAGAGCTGTGTGCTTTCTGTGCTTCTCTATGGTGCGAAATGCTGGAGAGTTACAGAGAAGGAAATGTCGAAATTGTCCTCTTTTCACACAACATGCCTAAGAAAAATTCACCGAATCTTTTGGCCGAATACCATCACTAACCAAGATCTGCTTACTCGTAGCAAGCAAGAGGACATGCACACCATCATCGCTGGCAGACGCTGGAGCTGGGTTGGCCATGTCCTCAGAAGAGACCCCGATGCCATCACAAGAACAGCTATGCTTTGGACCCCTGAAGGAAAACGAAAGAGAGGCCGACCAAAAACAACCTGGCGGAGGACTGTGGAGGCTGAGATGCAAAGAATGAACCAGAGTTGGGGCACTGTACGAAGGATGGCCACCGACCGAGCATAGTGGAATCAATTTGTTGTTGCCCTAAAAGACGCCACTAGGCGTGATGGCCACTGACTGCTTTGACGGTCGATGGCTAAGGATCAAAGAAGAAGAAGAATCATCAGCAAAAATCATTTAGTTTTGATGACATGGCTCTTTCTGATGACGTAATTGCTCTTTTCTATGTTTACTTGTAACAATATTGCCAAGTGTTCTTTTTTTATCCTTCTCGAGTCTGAGAAAATATCTTCGTACCACACGATTTTCAAAGTCAAAATACACATTGTTAGAAAGCATTCTGTCAATTAATTCTGTTATATTTAGATTCAGGAGATGCTACTCTCTCAGAAAATGGACTAATCCCAAATTCCTTATTTTTTTCGATTTCGAGCGAAAAATCCTACCCGCTCCGGCACAGAAAACTGCATAAAGAAAAGGAAGGAAAAGTGTCACAAATCTCAACAGGAAGCTGCAGAGGAAGGTGGATATGATGCCGGTATGTTCTTAATGTCAAGTAAGTAATTTTTTGGGGTAGTATTACATACTTATTTAATTATAGTCTAATTAGGAGAATAATGTGATTTTCTCAAAATCTATTTTTCTCATCCTAATTTTCTTATAACTTGCAAATTCTGTATTAATTGACATACTATTTGGCACATGTATTGTTCATAACCTGTTAAAACTTCTGTCAGACCGATTTTTTAGTATCTGATCAAAATTAATTTTTGATTTATTGCAAAAAGTAATGTAAAATTTAGCAACATTTTTTGATTATTTTCAGACATTGAATTCAAAATTCTACAACATTTTTTTGTATTAAACTTATCAAAAATCCGATCTGAGAAAAGTTTTAAAATGTAATGACAAACAATGTGTTTAAATTTGGTATTCATAGCTTAATAAGTAAAAAAGCATTAGCAAATTGAAAGAGAATAGAATCCAATATGGCCGTCGTTTCCATGGCAACCAGTGGTGCAGTTTCATCAAACTCTTCATTTTGCTTATCTAATATAGGTTAAGTCTGTGCATTTTCTGTGACATCTAGCATTTCAGTGTAGCTCCTCCCGTTAAGCCCATTGAGTTGAGGAAGCCCTCTAGGTTTGCAAGAAAGCCATGAAACTCATCCCCAAATACACGAGAGTACACAGAATAAACCCAAAATCCCTAGGTATTGAAAGAAGAAGTACCATTTTAGGAAAAAACTCTTTAGAGATGCAAATAGCCTGAAGCTGACCACTGTTTTCTTTGAAAATATTCAAGTAGACTTTTAGTGTGTACGAAGTAGAAGAAGGAGAAGAAGAAGAAGAAGAAGAAGAAGAAGAAGAAGAAGAAGAAGAAGAAGAAGAAGAAGAAGAAGAAGAAGAAGAAGAAAAAAAAAAAGAAGAAAAAGAAGAAGACTGTCCCAGATGGAAATAGTGCAGCAGTGATCATCCACTTTTGCCCCCCCCCCCCCCCCCCCAATCTAGTTTATATTTTATTTGGTGCTACATGAACGAAGGATTCACTAGTGCAATTAACACGTGAGCCGTTTGGAAATTAAGCACGGTGGAACACAGAGAGAGCGCGGAGCATGGCGTAATAGATTCTTTGATCAGGGGCGATGTTAAGTCTGAGACGGACCTTGGATTGTAAAACTTTCAGGGGAATTAATTGCGTAGCTAATATTCGGCAAGGCGGAGATGATGAAAGTCAAGCCAGAGAGGTTGTCGGCGGCAGAGGTGGTAAAATTACCTTTGATTCAAGAACCGAACGGCAAATGGGCTCGGGTCTGGCAATAGGTGTGAATTTCGCATTAAAGAGCGAGAGAACGGAATTTACGGATATATACCATGTCTCTCCGATAGCCGTGATCAGTTGTTCATAAATCTATCTGAAATTCACTAGCTCGATATCTTAGATTTCTCGTACAGAGTGAAAATTATTAGATTTTCGTGGAGTGTTTCATTTTTCTGATTGCGGTAATTTATATACTAGCCTTTAAGTGATTTAGTGTGTTTAAAGTTT
Source organism: Oreohelix idahoensis (assembly GCA_024509875.1). Lineage (NCBI taxonomy): Eukaryota > Metazoa > Mollusca > Gastropoda > Stylommatophora > Oreohelicidae > Oreohelix > Oreohelix idahoensis. The sequence continues at coordinate 156,199 of JAMPIV010004474.1, forward strand.
TCATTATATTTCACTGAGATTTTCTGTGCTAATTAAATAACTTATAGCTAAATCCTTTTCAGCCGTAAAGTATATTTAATTACTCGCTATTTCCCAGTAAGAGATGTTTTAAATTGACTAGTACATACATTAAATAACTGTCTACTGACGGTATATATTATTTACTTCTATCCATTTTATGTAATTTTTTAAATGACTAGTTTTCATATCACGCGTTAAAAATGATAGGATAAGCTAGACACGTGTGTTTTAAATCTAATTTATAACGGAGTGGTGAAGAGGTCCTATTTTAACACGTGTTAGATATGATATTGATAATTTGGTTAAATGTTTATATTTTCTTTCCTAAAATCTAGGCTGATTAACCTGAGTACTAGCGGTTTTTTTATGGCCATATGAACTTATGATCATACGAACTTATAATATTATAAGCATCCGGGGATATTTAATATTTATGAGCTTCTTGCTGTGACCTGTGTGGTCCGATTTTCCTCATTTTTCATGAGAGAACCCAGAATAGAACCATTAAATTATAATATTAACTGGACCAGAACTATTACCAGATTTCCTTATATCAGTCTCATCAGCCAGCTGTGGCAAAATATATTGTCAGCAACATTTGTGTAACTTAACCTAGCGTCTCAGCCACCTGAGGCTAAACAACATAGGAACTATATATATATGTTCTGTTCATCTTACGTCGAAGATCACCGCGCATGAACCTTACTCAAACCAACTGAAGGCATAGATAACTTATTGTATCCAGGACAAATTAAATCACCGACTCTAGCGACTCCCGTGAAATTTGCAGTCAGCAACTACGGCGAGTCTGGGGCTGGATTTGGCAAAACTTAAATTTGACACTAAATAGTCTTATTTAGAAAATCAAATTTGGATGACAGATGACATCTTGAATAAAATGGCAGAAAGAAAGAAAGCAAAAAACACTCCAGAATATAAAACAATAGACAATGAAATACGTACTATGTGTAGACAAGCAAAAGAACAGTGGATAGAAACAAAATGCAAGGAAATAGAAGACTTGGAAGCAAAGCACATGACAAGAGATATGCATGAAGAAATAAAGAAATTATCAAATAGGTCGCGTTTTGCACAAGGAGGAAGCTGTATCAAGAACAAAAATGGTGTAATATTACTTGATGAGAAAGACATATCAAACAGGTGGGTCGAATACGTAAAAGAACTATTTGAGGACAACAGAGGTAAAAAACCATCACCAGATTCTAATGAAGGCCCAAACATTCTCAGATCAGAAGTAGAGAATGCCATACATATGATACAAAAAGGAAAATCAGCAGGCATGGATAACATAAACATTGAAATGATAGAAGCTCTGGAGAGCTTTGGTATAGATACAATCACAGATCTATGCAACGATATATACAATACAGGATATATACCACACGACATTGAAGACTTCAGTTTTTATAACATTGCCCAAAAAACCAAATGCAACAGAATGTTCAGACTTCAGAACAATCAGCCTGATGAGTCATGCAATTAAGATACTGCTCAAAATCATACAGGAAAGAATAAAAAGTAAGGTAGACAGCGAAATCCAAGAAGAACAGTTTGGTTTTAGACGGAACAGTGGAACAAGAGAGGCAATATTTTGCCTAAGAATATTAGCAGAAAAATATAAAAAAAGTATGTACATGTGCTTCATTGACTATAAGAAGGCTTTTGACAGAGCCCATCATGAGAAAATAATTGAATGCCTTGAAGACATAGGTATTGATGGCAAAGATATAAGAATACTCAGTAATCTTTATTGGGAGCAAACTGCCACAGTAAGATCTGGAAGGAATTATTCATCATACATAGACATAAAAAGAGGTGTCAGACAAGGTTGTGTGCTGTTCCCCTGCCTATTTAATTTATACACCGAAAAAATTTTCAAACAGATACAAGAAATACCAGGACTGAACATCAGTGGAAGGTCAATAAACAGCCTTAGATATGTAGATGATATCGTGTTGTTAGCTGAAAGCGAACAGGAATTACAAGAACGAGTGAAGCAAGTGAACAGTATAAGTCATGAATATGGACTCGACATTAATATTGAGAAAACAAAAACTATGATAATTAGCAAAACAAACGATAAACCCACATTAAAGATAAGCGTAAATGGGAAAATCATGGAACAAGTCAAAAGCTACGTATATCTTGGTCATATAATAACAGAAGATGGCAGATGTGAAACAGAAATCAAAAAGAGAATAGGAATGGCCAGAGCTACATTCAACAACATGAAACATATACTGACATCTAAACAGTTATCTCACAAATTAAAACTGAGAATCATAAAGTGTTATATATATTCTGCATTTCTGTATGGTGCTGAAACATGGACGATGAATAAGCATTTGGAAAAAAGAATTGAGGCTCTTGAAATGTGGATATATAGAAGAATGGAGCGTATCTCATGGAAAGAGATGAAAACAAATAAAGAGGTCCTAGAAAATCTAGGTATGAAAAGAGAACTAATGAGGGAGATCAAGGTTCGGCAGCTAAAATACTTTGGCCACATAAAAAGGCATGACACCTTGCAGAAGACCATAACAGAGGGGAGAGCTGAAGGCAAACGTGCAAGGGGAAGACAGCGCTATAAGTGGGAAGATAACATCAAGAGATGGACAGGAAAGAGTCTATCAGGGTGCACCACCAAGACAAGGGACAGAAGACGTTGGAGATCCATTACAGCCAACCTTCGATGTGGAGATGGCAACTGATGATGATGAGTCTTAATACTTATTAGTGTATTTCCTTGGAATGCCTGCGACAACAACTGGGGTAAGCAAAAGTCTGAAAGTGGCAACTGAAAGGGTGTGAAATGAATGAACGGAGAAAGAAACTTATGTCTTTTGTTAACATCATATACTTATGTGGTTTCTTCTTTCTTTTTCATCTCACTAATCTGAGCAGTCACGGGATAGATTACATTAGGAACCTATTCTTTTCCCATACTGATTATTTCATAACTTATGGTTAACTTTTGATCTTTTGGGTTAATTAACCTGTGTTGGGATCGTCTTTTCTTTTCCTTTACCAGAGGGGGAGAACCTATTTGATTAATTTCTTCTTTTGCAATTTTGTCTGTAAACCATGATCTAGTAATGTATATGCTTATTGTTGTGATCTTCTATTGATAATAAACTTTATTAAACCTTTAGTTATCGTGTCGGTCAACCCCTATCCATTATATGTTATTCATAGTTTGTTTTCACGTTCGTGCGTATTTGTCACAGAATTGTGTGCATTTGAGTGTAGTGTAACTTGTATTTCGTACAAGGAGAGAAAGTGCGTCTGATTTAAATATCGTCGTCCAGATACGCTGGATTAGATAAATTATTCTATCCAGAGACTGTCCTTTCTCTTACACGATCACCTCGTGATAAAACTATCTCTTACCCCTTACTTTCACATTGTCATCACTATCACCTCTGCTCAGACAGGGCTATAAACATCTATTACCTATATGATAAAATCTACGACAAAGACGACGAAGAAGAAGAAAAAAGAAAGAAGAAAAAGAAATACTTTTGCTTAAACCATGACATTTGTAAGGATGAATCCTTATGAACAAGCGAAACTGATATTTGTTTATATCTCAGATTTGAAGACATACGGTTTAGAGGACGATTCAGAAGGAGATCAATATAAGGGTTCAAAGATATTCTGAAGCACAACATGATAGCACACTAGGACGCAATAACTGCACTGGACTGGAAACCAGTACTCAGTCTGACAAGCGATTCTTCATGCATAAACAGCAGTAAAAAGAAGAAAGAAGGGAAGAAAGAAAGGAATGAGATTGATCACAAAAAGTTCACAAGATGTAATCAAAATTGATTGATTAAACAAGCAGAAAACAAAATAAATAAATAAATGAAATAAAAGTAAAGTGGCGAAATAAATTGTTTTCCCCTGCGCGATACAAGCAATATTAAAAAGCGAAATCCGTTTTACGCTGATATGAACAATGCTGACAAGATATGGTATAGAAAGGCTAAATCCACTTTGGTATTGCAAGAGAAGTAGACAGCGAACATAATCAGCACAGTAAATCTACTTTGCTAGCCTCATGTAGTTATTGGGGATCTCTGAGACAACGAAATAATAATAACCAATGCCCCCTTAGACATGTCGTAAAAGACGTACGTATGTCGTTATAAACTAAGCTAGCAACTTATTCTTCTTCTTCTTCCGTCCTTAGCCAAAGACCGACCAAGCAGTCAGAGGCCATCACGCCTTATGGCGTCTTAAGGGCAACAGCAGATTGATTTTCTCTGTTGTAGTTTCCCATCACGCCTAGCGGCGTCTTTAGGGCAACAACAAATAGATCCATCTGCCGTTGTTTCCGTAATCGGTGTGACAAGCCAACGGGTGATCAGCCCATTGGGCTAGCAACTTATGAGGCAAAACTAATTTATACAGAAACCACTGATGCAACATTATTTGATCTGAAGTGTGGTTCATCCAAGGGAACTTGCACCTGTTATGACTTCATGCTTTGTAAGGAGCGAAAAAAATAGGAAATGAAAAATCTACTTCGTTGTAGTAAAAAAAACCGCAATAATAAACAAGTACTGTATGTGAAATCATTCTTTTTAATTCATCTTTCTATTTGTCTCCATCCCTAAAGAGCGTACGGCCGTCTTAGCATCTGACCATTTTTCAGAAAGTCTATGCAAAAATGCACGTCATGAATAATTTCAGTAGGGGGGAAAGGGGGGGGCGGTGGGGGGGGGGGGGGGGGGAGGGGAGGGGTGGGGGGGGGGGGGGGGGGGGGGGGGGGGGGGGGGGGGTGGGCGGGGGGGGGCGCTGTTTCTGTCATCCTTTCCCCGAAGAGCAAAGGCCTTCAACAAACTAACGGCAGGTTCTCTTGTCCTGTTCTCTCCACTCAATCTTCTTTCATCTCTTCCCTAACCCTTTCATTTCTGTCTCCATCTCATGTGTGTCTCTCTCCCCCCCTCTCCCCCCGCATTCCTCTATTTTTCTTACCCAGGAGATTCCATAATAAGAATTACCTTGTAATGCTATCAACAGTCGTCATCAGTGAATTTCATATACATCGCTAGCCTACTCTCCTCATCTGTTGTTCCACCGGCACCTGTTTAATTCTTAGGTGGGTTCTGTAACAGTGTGATTTACATGATGGAGTTAGGAAACCCCAAGGAGCCACCATATATTAATTTCTTCTACTGCCTCAGGGAGAAGGAGTCAGTTCTCCCTTTTGTCTTCCCAGACCCGCACAGATCACATGGGGTGTATTAAATCAATGATGAAATATAAGCTATAGAATACGTCAAATTTGCATGTCTGCTAGTAATCTCCCGAGACAAGTAGCGCTGGCCTTATAGTTCTGTCATTTTTTTTGTTGTTGTTGCTTAATCGAAGGGAGAAATATATCCCCGTTCAACCCCTGATGGGTTATAATTAGGATATATAGTGTCTGTAATATGTGATAGTATATTCACTAGCGCCATTGACTTATTATATTATCCCTTCGCGTCATTTATTCTACATAGTGCAAATAAAAATTTATGATCATGCGTGTACTTAAATTAAACAAAAACTAAAACAAAAAAGGAAATTCTTCATATTTTTTTTCTCTTACTTATTTTTTTTTTTTTTATATTAGACAAAAATTGGGGAAGGGGGGGGGGGGGGGGTAAATAAAAGCTGGGGGTATGTGGGTTTCTATTTTCATTTCATATTCTTGGTACATAAAGTACGCTGGGCTAAAATTTTCGGTGTATGTCTGGTCCATTTTGTTATTGGCCTATGTAAATTTTTAATAATTTTTAGTTTAGTATTTTATTTACTACCATTACTCTATTTCAACTTTTTTTCTATAGTATTTATCATCATCATTTTTTTTGCTCTCTATAGCCACCACTGCAGCTCTTCCCCCCCCCCCCCCCCCCCCCCCCCCCCCTTTTGCAAGAAGTCTGTACATGCTCTTGCAACAGTGGTTTCTGTAGTAATTAGTTTTATATGATGAGGTTGCCAGCCTCATGCACAAAATTATATTCGTCACACTCGTCGTAAGGTGGTTTAAGAATATGACTGATGAAATTAGATTGCTAGTGAGATACTTGATAGCAAACAAATATAGTTTCACAAATGTGAAGGGAGAATGTTGTATGAAAATCAGGAGAAGATATATATATATATATATATATATATATATATATATATATATATATATATATATATATATATATATATATATATATATATATATATATATATATATATATATATATATATATATATATATATATATATAGCTGCGCATCAAGGAATATCACACAACGTAACAAAATTAGTGGTTAGCATGGAAGACAAGACAAGAATGCTAGATTAAAGTATAATAAGAAATTTGACACCAAATAATCCCGGGGGTTGGTATGCCTTTATAGTTGAGTCACAAACTATAACTTCCGTTCCTGTCTAACTTATTCTGAAATTAGTGTAAACTAGGAAATCCAGCGAATAGGATATATCTTCCTCCCGCGCAATATGTTGACTCGGCTGATAGGTATGCAAATAAATCCACAGGAAAATTGCATCTTGGGATTCGGTGGTTCACCGTCCCTAACTCGTTGCTAGTAAGATTAACCTCTGATGTGAGTCAAATACTTGGTTTGACGAGGACAGTGTTTAAGTTTGGTAATAAAAAACCCCAAGTCAATTTCCACTCAAATAAGGGCATTGCTTTGGTGGATGGATTTAGTAAATGGTGGTTATCATAATGAAGACACAACGACGATAACCACTCACTGCCTAGTGGCGATGACAAAAATTTATAATTCTTGGTGAATACTAAGACCAAACAAAACGTGGGTTAAATTTTAGACTAGGAAAGGGGTGTGAGAGGGGCTGCAGAGCTCTAAAGACTCTGGAATCTCTATGAAAAATACAAAGCATATTCCCGCTACCAACTTAATTCATATCAAAGGTTTACAAAATTCAATACAAACTAACACACCAAAACAAAACTCCCTGCCCACCCCTGTCAGTGTTCGGGACCTCAAACTACAGCGCGAGCTGAAATAGCGCTTTTGGCTGGCACGGCCAATTGGCTCCGCCCTTTATCGATCGAAATCGCTTGCTGAGCCAACGTTGTAAGAAAACGCTATGCGGGCTTAGAGTAACCTCGAAAGGGGGGAAGGGGGTTGGGATGATATATACCTTATGTTCTCACTTAAAAGGACAAGAATGTAAATATATACATATTTGGGGTCAAGCCCCTTCATCGACTCTTTTAAAAGTGCGGTCATCTAGATCGCTCTGGCAGAAACAAGAAAAATAATTATACAGACATGGGGTGGCCCTCCCTGGTTGAGAGAGAGTCCAAAAAAACAACAATTGGTTTTTACATTCTGTGCCTACAAGGTCCCATGTATTCGAATTCATTAACACCTTCCAGTTCTTCGTTATCAAATTCAATTCCTGGTTTGGTCTTTGCTTTGTCTTTTGTCAATACTTTGGTCTTCTTGGTGTTTAGGTACAGATTCTGGGCCTCGCTGTGTTTTTTGGTGGACAGAATTAATTTTTCAAGTCCTTCTGGGTTGGTTGATAGGAGGACTGTGTCGTCAGCATATCTGATTTCCGGGATCTGGTACCCGCCGATGTTAAATGGGTCAAACTCTGCGTGTTCTTGGTCATCTCTTACGTTTCTCATGATATTCTCGGCATAAATGTTAAACAGATAACGAAGAACTGGAATTCGAATACTTAGGATCAATCATTAGAGCAGAGGCAGAGGCCTTGTAAACTGCAGCAGAGGTTATATTGACAGAAGAAAGCACAGAGAGACAAGTTACTTTCTTTACTGATGCACTGTCAGTAATTGCAACGTTGAAAAGCCAAAATAATACAGACCTTGATGACCTCAGAATAGTGCTCCACAAACTTTGTCAACGATTCAAAAGTGTTGTGATCCAATAAATCCCATCTCATTGTAACATCGCCGGCAATGAAGAGGCTGACAGAATGGCTAAAGAAGGTCCACATCTACCTCAGCCTGATGCAAGCATAACTTTCGAGGAGGCAAAGAGTGTTATCAGAATCAGATACAGAAACAAATGGAATGTAGAACATCCAGGTCACACACAGAATGATGCTTACTACCAGCTCAACAGAAGAGAACAAGTGGTAATCTTCAGACTCCGCACTGGCCACAACAGATTGAGATACCATCTATTCAACAAGCTAAAGATAGGAACTTCCGATCAGTGTAACTGTGGAACTGATAAAATTACTGCTGAACTCCTGCTTCAAAGTTGCCCCTTATATGCGGTACAGAGAAAGTGCATATGGCCGACGCCAGCTCTTTTCGTGGAAAAGCTCTACGGGGATTCAAATAGCCTCAAACTGACTACTGCTTTCTTTGAGAACATTCAAGTGGACTTCTGAGAGTGTACGAAGAAGAAGAATCATCAACAGCTCTGGCGACTGTGCAGTAGAAATTAAAAGAAGACTTGCAATTGCTTCACATAAACTAATACAGATGAAAAACCTATGGCAAGGCACAAACAAAGAAAGAAAGTTACATCTTATCAGAGCATGTATATTCCCAGTAGCATCATACGGCTGCGAGACTTGGACACTGTGGCGTTGGCTATTTCACGCCACATGTCAGAGAATGACCAAGAGTTTGGTGCGTGTAAGCGCAGCACGATTAAGAATTGTCACTATGTGTACTTCGTGATCATGTTTGGGATAGAAACCGAGGAGTGTTAATGTTTACCCTGATGGGTTCGCTTGTGTCTTCAACCAGATGGTAGATATTTGAAAAGTGTTCAATAGATAATGTCTTGTAAGACGTCGATGTGTTTGAATATGGAACAAACAAATGAAAATGAATCATGTACAAGGTATTACTTCTATGGAATTAATGGAATGTGAAATTTAATTAAATTAACCTGCTTTTCAATGCCATGTCGAGATGTGTAGTCTACGTTGAAATAAATGTTGGAATGTTGATGGAGTTTCCAAGTCGATATTTTTATCGTTGAGTTGGAACGTTGGAAATACTGTTACTGAGTTCTTGTGGTGGTTGTTATGAACCTTGTGGACAATATAATTATTAATCCTAGACATAATCGAGCAAACGAGCATAATATGGAATTTAACAATATAAACTGCAACCCCACAGACATTCAATAAAACAGTTGCAAAAAAGGTTACGTCATTCGAAATGAAATGCTACAGAAGGATGTTGTGAATACCCTGGACAGAAAATAAGACCAACAGAGAAGTACTGCACTCACTAAACATAGAGGAAAATTGGCTCCTAAATACCATCGCAATAAGGAAGCTGAAATTTTTCGCTCATATAAAAAGACATAATAGTCTGGAAAAAACAGTGATGGAAGGCATGGTCCCTGGGAAAAGGGGAAGGGGTCGACCTAGACGACGGTGGACCCAGGACATCACAGAGAGTCTGAACTTGTCTTTGGCTGATGCAGGTCGATTTGCCCAGAATCGTGATGCGTTCAGAGCAGCTGTAATGGAGACAACATTCTGGAAAGAATACGTCACATGATGATGACTTGTTCTTAGTTGGGATCATTTCACATTATCACGCAGTTTTATTTCAGTTCCGTTCTTTATTTCTAAATTAAATAATTGTTTTTATTGTCATGTAATCAAAGCAGACATCATATAAAGTAATCATGATACATGCATTTATTTTATAGAACAGATAAAAACTATTAAAACATGCGAGCTCTGCAACTGAAAGCGATTAACGTCAAATTTATAACAGGAAAGACAAAATACGAAAACAAACACGACTGCGATGATGATAATATCAAAAGAATATAAAAATAAGTTGTAATCAAACTTAGGAGTAGGCCTTAATATCCTTCACTATTGATTTTGAAGAAAAGAAAACAAACAAACTGTGATGGACGAACTCGGCTGACCCTGAACTTTGTTGTAATTCTTGTAAAACGGGACTTCTTTCACGTGGATTCATTAGCTATGCAACTGTTCCACACAGAGGGCAAACACGTTTGCTGATTGATATGCGGAGAGTTTACCTATCGTTTGATTCTGGTCATCGCATTGATTTAAGGAGAGATTAAATCACGCCCACTAACATCTCTTGAACAATCATAGGCAGTTATTTTAATTAACTTGGCCAGGGGGGAGGCGTCGCCAGAATCAAACAGATAAAGCGACCACGATCAAAGAAACAGACTGAGGGATTTCAGGGGAGACTATCGGCGCTATCAAAGACAGTAGTGGTCCCTGATACGAGACGCAGTTGCTTGCCGCTATTTTCGCGTCTCGGTGTGTACCGCAGAACCGAGCGAACGGGGAAAGCCGAAACGGGCAGCAGCGAACAGAGATACGAAGACCAGGGGGCGGCTTCTTCCCTTGATTTGGCGGTCAGATCCCCAAAAGTTCATGAGATCAAATAAGCTGTCAAGTTTATCATGTCCCACTCAACTTACATTCCATTTTAGATAAATAGACCATGAAGAATAGACATTTTATCACTCGCTGGCCAGACCTTTACAGAAGCACTAGCTTTATTGAAATCTTGTTATAGATTTTCCCCTGGATTTTATATATATATTTGCAGTGATTTCTATTCTGTGCAAAGCGGTAATATATTGTGTAAAGTGATCAGTGGTCTAGTTCAGTCATTCTATTTCAATGGATTTTGTGTTAATTTAAATCTATTAAATTAAACCATCTCAATAGTTCCAGTTGTAAATATAATGATCTATCTATCTATTATATTATTTCAAAAGATAATAGATGCTTAAATTAACTTTTAAAGTCGCGAAGGAATTTATAATTAATAAATTCAGTTAAGTCCTAGTTTTATAGATGTGTGTTTTTAACCACTAGAATTCGCGCAGTGTTTATTAAATACATAATTAAATACTCGAGTGTATTATAGGCTTAACGGGAAATTTATCGCGCTTGATTTTTCGGTATGTTACATGTCTTTTTTTTCTTTCACACAGAGTGATCGTAACCTGCGGTCCCAGCTAAATAAAGAAAGAAATAAAGAAATCATCCTATAAACTTCCAGTCATATTGAAGAAACATTTCTTTTAAATATAATCTTGTGGCGGTCCTTTTGCGACCTAGCTGTCAGAATTAAATGAAATAAAGCCCACCCAAGAACATTTTAAAGAACAATCATCAAATTACCATTACAAACCTGTAAGATAAACTGGAAGGTAATCATCGCCAGTAGCGATATTATATTTACTGTTTACTGTGAGAGAGTACATATTTTCCTGACTGTGACTGAGCCTAGTTTTTCCTCAATTGGATTTAATAAAACTATCATCACGCATTGAAGGAATTTTACCATAGCGGAAGATTAAAAGAGACCACTTCATTTTCACCCCTGTGCCGAACTGTGTCAGTGCCATCCCATAGACTCCTTTTTTTTATATAATAAAAAACACAAGAACTCTTAGTCTTCAAGTCTTGCGATAAGTGAGAATATTTGTTACCAGCAAAAACCTCGCAAACATCTGGGGCGGGACATCGAAGGACTAGACAGTTCATATGTCAAAAGAATACTTGCTGTTTTTTATATACTTTTATGGATCGTCTGAGGCTGCATTCGGTAAGTGTGTGAGTATATGAGTGTGGATCCTCACGCGTGTGCATGAATGACAGGAAATTTAATCTTTTTCTTTTGTAACCCTGTTGTTAACTTTCTTGCCTAGTAATATAATTTTTCTGTATTCCCTGCATTGTTCCTTTAAGGGGGAGTTGATAATTGGTTAACTCTGTTTAAAACCCCCCTCCTTTCCATTTGCTTAGTAAAGGGAAGAACAGCTGGGAAGAACAGGTTTTTTTTTCTATCACCTATACCTAACTTTGTAACACCTCTTTCAGAGCAATTAACTTCACTGTTAGGTTAACGTACCTATGTTCCTGATATTATCTATCTCTGGACTGGGTTTATCTTTGTCTAATAAGCGGGAAGGGCTTAGTCGATACCAATCTTCTTCACCCCTCCCAAATTTGTTATTTGCATTTGTGTACTTATGATAATTTATGTAATACCTGATATTTGTTAGTAATTGATGTTTAAGGTGAATAAAATCACATAAACTCATTTAGTTCTGTGTTGGAGATACCCAAAGCCCAACTTTTCCCCTATTCGTTTAATATAGTTTGTATCTACGTCGTCTGTGTGTTTGAAAACACCAAATCGGTGTGCGCGCAGATGCGGATCTGGAAAACTGGCAAGTAATTGTTTGACCAGGAGAGTGGAAGAGAAGATTGAGAGAAACGATTTGTCGTAAATAAGTCTGTCTTTACTCTCCTCCAGCACGCTGTGAAGCAACTATTTAATCTCTACATTTTCTATCACTGAGCTTTCCATCATCATTTTCCACTCTAAACCGGACCACTATTTCTAAGACTCTTTTCTCTCAAAATAAATTTACGACAATATTTGGCTGGCTCGCCGGGATAATTTTGAGATACATTTGATGCACACATATTTGTGGGCTGGTTCTGGGATCTTGAGCTACATTTGAGGCAATCGCATAGCCGGGTTAAAGATATTTTGAGTCTGATTTAGTCTGGGTCTAACTAGGTAGAGTGTGAATGATCTGTCTTTGTGAATTAGGGAAATAAATAAATAAATAATTACACCCCTAGACAAACGTTCTTTAAGTATTTGGGTTGTCCACACAGCATATTTACAGGTTGTTTTCTCTCCACAGCAGTAGAAAGTACAGATAAACAAAAAATATTTGCTATTTTAATTATCCTCTGGCGGAGATAATTATATTTCTTTCTTTATAAGAGTTGCTGGGATTGCGTGATTGTTTTACAGTCACTAAGGTTTTTGAAGTTAAAAAGAGTTGAGCTTAGCTAAAGACGGATTGTTCTGATTTTTAAAAATTAAGTTAACAACGTCTCATCTCAATAATTGACTTTAGGGACGGAGTTTGTTGTCAGAGATTTAAAATTTAGGGGAAAATTTTTTTTTTCCTTTTAAATTGTTTTAATATAAATTTTTCTCTACTGTTAGTAAAAGTAGATTCTTTTCCAGTGTAACTTACCATTTAGTGGCATAGTCGCTTGCGTTTAGAGCCTAAATTGCCAGATAATAGCAGCGATAAGTTTGCACAGTACAGGTAGGAGGTAACACAGGTAAATTTATACTTGTGTTTTTTTTTCTCGTAGCGGTTCAGAGTTCCTCCCTTTTCGCGTTGCTTCTTACTAGTTCTCTAGGCATACTTCATCTTATTCTTTAACAATGGCAGAGAGGATAAAGATGAGGTCCATCTTGAGGCTGGAAGCGAAAGAGGCAGGATTAGATGCAGAAGCTGCAAACGCGTTTATTAACCAGGAATTGGAAATATATGACGCGGAGCAACAGAGAGCCGAAGCTGAGAGGAAGGCGGAGCAACAGAGAGCCGAAGCTGAGAGGAAGGCGGAGCAACAGAGAGCAGAAGCTGAGAGGAAGGCGGAGCAACAGAGAGCAGAAGCTGAGAGGAAGGAAGAGAAAGAAAGAACAGAGAGGAGAGAAGCCCAGGAGAGGGCAGATAAGAAAGAAGCGGAAGAACGTCTTTTGGAACAGAAGAAAATTGAAGCAGAGATGGAAACTCGCAGAGAGAGAGAGAGAGAGACAAGGAAAGACAACATGAACTGGCGCTTAAGGCTCTAGAGAGTCGGGGCGCCTCTACTTCGACTAACGGAGAGCCGTCTTCGCCCCAGTCTCAATCAATGGACCTCTCCAGTACTCAATCTGCCCAATTAACTGCTATGTCGTTTTCTTTAGAATCTTTTCCTAGCCCTAACGAAAAAATTGACAGCTACCTAGAAAAATTCGAGAGACTCGCGAATCTTTATGGGTTAGAGAGTACCCGCTGGGCGCTTAAACTCTCAATGTCACTGAAAGGCAATGCTTATGACGTGTACACAAAGCTGGGACCGAATCAACATGATTATGACCTGTTGAAGAAGGCCTTACTACAGCAGTTTGAGATGACTGCCCGAAAGTTTCTGCAGTTGTTCAGAAACAGCCGAAAAGAGAGCACGGAAACATTTCCCCAGTTCTCTTCACGTCTCACGGGTTATCTGACAAAGTGCATTGAATTATCTGACCTACCTCTTTCATATGAGGGACTCCTCGAACTTGTTCTTGTGGAGCAGATAAAATCCACTTTGTCGAATGAAACTCGTAGATTTTTGGCTGAACAGGGGGCAGTCAGGCTTGAAGACATACTCAATAAAGCCGAACGCTATAGCAATGCAATGGCCGAACTTCCCAGCACTAAACGTAAACCCACCGATGAGCCATCTCGAAAACAGAATCTAGAGCAGGCATCCTATTCTTCCACTTCCTCTCAACATTATAACCAACGAGATAACAATACCCAGAAACCTCCCCAGGAAAAATCGAAATTCTACAAAACCCGATCCCCCCCCCCCCCCCCAACAACAATTCTGATCAACCCAACAAGCCTACGTGGCAGCGCGGCCACCAAGGTCAAGGAAAAGGGAAGACCCCCTACACCAGGAACGTCTGATCAGGGCAAACAAACCGGTGCAAACCGCATTGGATGTTTGCATACAGCCTCGAAAGGTAGAGTCAATGTCAGTGATTCTCAACCTGAGGGGGACCGACCCTCAACTCGAGGAACTGTAATTTTGAACGGTACCTCTACTACTTGTCTTTTTGACACTGGATTAAGTTTTGATTGTATTGTCGCTAGGCACCTAGTCAAACCCGGTCAGGAGACAGAGGAAACCGTCAAACTTAGTGGAGTTTTCAGGAGTGATGCACCCAGGACGCTTCCTATCGCATTGGTAGAAATACACTCTGATTTTGTCAGAGGGGTTATTAAAGCGGCCATTATGGATGATCCTATCTACCCAGTTATCTTGGGATGTAGATATGTGTTCATTGGAAGACCTAAGGAGCCGATTGTGGCAGCGGTAACCACAAGAGGGCAAGCCAAGAAGGAGAGGGAGCCTGCGCCAAACTTGTTGCCGAATGAACTGAAGGAGGCGCAACAAAAGGACCCTACTCTGGCGCCCTGCTTTAAAAAACTGCCCATGGCTAAGGACCCCAGACACAACGGAGACATCTTTTCTAAGGATGGTGTATTGTATCGTAGAACGGGCAACCCGGACACGGGGAATAACCAGCTCCTAGTACCGACGCAGTACAGAAACCAGATCTTAGAGTGGCGTCGTCGGCAGGATTGACAGACAGCACGCAGTGAAGCAACTCTTCAGCAATCAGAGCAGCAACAGCCGAAACAGTAGAACACCCAGTTCAGTGCAAGGCAAGGGACGGGATCATCCAGTTTGTCAAGATTCTAGTCAACTCTACTAGCAACAAGATGGCGGCACGCAACACACGCGCTGCTAGTAGAACTGATAACGAAGATGTGGCTGAGGTGGATGACCCTGTAGTAGGGCTAAATCGTCAACCAGAACGAGTGCAGTACATCGTGGTACCTACTCACAAGAGGGTGCGGTGCTTTGGGGAGCGCACGGGTCCTACGGCCGAGGAATATGTCAGAGAGGTGAGAGCTGCCTGGAGAGTAGGGATGATGAGTAAAGAGGACCAGGCAGATGTTATTCTTGACAGTGTGACCCCAAGTGTCCGCAGGGAGCTGAGGATTCAGGTTGATGACGGTGACCCAGAAGCAATGCTACATTCCATTCTTAGGGTGTATGGGGAGCGTCGGAGCATCCCAGAAGTAATGGCCGCGTTCTACTCTACCCGGCAAGGCGCAAGGGAGTCTCTTTGGGAATTCTCCCATCGCATTCACGAGGTGTTTGAAAGTGTTGTAAGGGCACAAAAGCAGAACAACGTCACTCCTTTGGCGCCATCCTTTCTTCGTGACCAGTTTGCTGCTTGTCTGAGAGATGACCTAGTAAGAAAGCTTGCAAAGGAAATGATCTTTAAGGAGCCTACAGCATCGTTTAAGTCGGTGAGGGACTATGCCCTACGGTTTTTAGAGATTGAACACGCCCCTGGGGCTGGTGTTGCCAGCGTCGGAGTAGTAAATACCGTGACGGTACCCGATATACACGCATTAGGCGCAGAAGTAGAGCGGCTGAGAGCACAGGTGGCTCAATTAGAGGCTAAAATTGATGCGATGTCTCAGGAGCAGGGGGGGACGTACCAGGACAGTTCGCTGTTTTAGACGCAGAAGACTAAGGCCACGTACAGAATCGATATCCACAGGCATTAAACTAGATTCCTCTGCGGCTGGGAGTCAGGTTAAGGAAAGGGAACAGAATGGCTCAGAGATAAAGATGGTTGGTGGTCGACCGGAATGTGATGTACTAATAGCAGGGAAGAAAGTCAGGTGTATTCTTGATACGGGGTCACAAGTTTCAACTGTTACGGAACAGTGCTTTCAGCAGCTTTTTGGAGATCTGGCCCTGGATGAAAGTAAATGGGTACGACTAACTGCTGCCAATGGTGTCACGATTCCTTATGCTGGCCATCTAGTGGTTGACGTCAAAATTGGGGAGTGCCATGTCAAGAACTGTGGCATCTATGTAGTTAAAAGTGTGAATGGGCCTGACAAAGCGCCTGGTATAATAGGCACCAACATACTGGCGGAAGTAAAGAACATCCACAGCTTCCTCAAATGGCAAGCTCCTGGAAAAGACACACAAGAGGTAATGTTAGATAGAGTGAAGGTGTGGGTTGCAGGAGGAAGAAAAACCTACATACCAGCTCGCTCGATCGCTACTATACAGGTGAAATGTAGAAGAGGCTCCAGATTAGAGAAGACAGTGCTTTTTGAACCCTCAAGAGACTTAGACCATAAAGGGCTGGTTATATGTCACACACTAACTGTACTCAGAGGAAGGTTCTGTCAGGTCCAAGCAGTAAATCTTGGAGATGAAGACCTTTTGCTGGCTAGGGGTACTCAAGTTGGAGAACTTTCTGAGGCATGCGCAGACTATGAGAGACACTTCAGAGTTGTTGGAGCCCAGGAAGTGGAGATATCTGCACAGCCGGGAGGTACCTGTTTGCAGCCCAGTTGATTTAAATGGGTTTGAGGGCAGCCAGGACGAAAAGCGCCAACTACAGAAGTTACTACAACAATATAACAGCCTTTTCGCTAAAGATGAGAATGATGTAGGGTATACAAGTAAGGTATCTCATTCGATTCAGTTGACGGATGATACTCCAGTAAAACAACCCTACAGGCGAATTCCTCCAGCTTTCTACAAAGAGGTGCAAGACCACCTTCGGGGTCTCCTCGACAAACAAATTATAAGAGAAAGTTCAAGCCCCTGGGCTTCGCCTATTGTGCTCGTGAGGAAGAAAGATGGCAAACTGCGATTATGTGTAGACTTCAGAGCTGTCAATGCCAAGACCAAAAAGGACGCCTACCCTCTTCCTCGTGTGGAGGAATATTTAGATGCTTTAGGAGGAGCAAAAAATATTTTCTTCACTAGATCTAGCAAGTGGCTACTATCAGGTAGCTATGAGGGCAGAGGATCAAGAGAAAACGGCGTTCACCACCCCATTTGGATTGTATGAGTACACTAGAATGCCCATGGGACTAGCTAATTCGGCCAGTACTTTTCAGCGACTGATGCAGAGTTCCATGCATGATATGATGTTCCAGCTGTTACTGGTCTATCTAGATGACATTCTTGTGTATTCAACCGGCTTTGCAGAACACCTGCGGCGGCTTGAAAAAGTGTTCCAGCGGTTGCAACAACTAGGCCTGAAATTGAATGCAGCTAAATGTCATTTCTGCAAGCCGAAGGTGGAATTTTTGGGTCATACGGTGTCTGAAGAGGGCATTGGAGCGATGGAGGATAAGATACAAGCTATTACAAGGGCATCAATACCCAGAACACAGACAGAGTTACGTGCATTCCTCGGTCTTGCCAGTTATTATCGGAGGTTTGTGCCCGGGTTTGCCACTATAGCACGCCCACTGCATGAACTGGTTGCTCAGTTAAATGAAGACCAAGATCCACAGGGTAAACGAAGGTCCAGGAAAACTGCCATAGGAGAACTGTGGACCCAAGAGTGTGATGTTGCTTTTAAGCAGTTGAAAGCTATGCTTACGTCTACCCCTCTTCTTGGTTTCCCAGATTTTTCTGTGCCCTTTATACTGGAAGTGGATGCCTCATACCAGGGATTGGGAGCCGTGCTGTCACAAGTGCAAGATGGCAAGAAAAGGGTGTTAGCATATGCCAGTCGCACTCTGCGACCATCAGAGAAAAATGCCAAAAGTAGCATGAAACTTGAACTGCTAAGTATGAAATGGGCTATGACGGAAAAGTTCAGGAGTTATCTGCTCGGTGCTCAAGTTGAGGTGTTTACTGACAACAGGAGTTTGGCTCTGTGGCAAAAGTCTAAGCTTGGCGCAATCGAACAGAGGTGGATAGCACAGATGTCGATGTTTAATTACTCTATCAAACACAAGGCAGGTAGAGCGAACGGAAATGCTGACTACCTCTCTCGGTATCCTATAGAGAATCCAGAACACACCGATGAAGATGATGATGTTGCCATCAGTCACATAGCATTAGTGCCAGCTCGCTCAACAACTATACCCCCAAGGTTAGGTTTGCTGCAGAATGTGGAGTTAAGAGCCATGTGTGGAGCAGTGGAGATGGGAGATGCACCGGGCCCGGATCCAGGCACAGGTGCGTCACAAACCTTTCCATCCTATTCTCTTGAAGAACTGTTAGCATTGCAGGAGGCTGATACTGATATTATGACAGTCTCCAGAATTATGAGAGATGGTACTAGATTGCCCAAGGAGGGGACGAGGAGATTATCGAAGCCAGCAAAGAAGTTACTAAGGCAGCGTAGGCGCTTAACACTAATTGGAGGCTTGCTGTATCGGACAGTAAGCGGACCAAATGGGACTAAGATCACGCAACTTGTGGTTCCAGAATCTTTAAAAACGCGAGTTCTGGAGGCAGTGCACAAAACTGGCCATCAGGGTCGTGATCGCATGTTGCAGATACTGAGGAACAGATGTTTCTGGGATGGCATAACGTGTGATGTAGAGACATTCTGCAGAAGGTGCAGTAGATGCAATATAGCAAAAGCCCCGCATCTCAAGATCCAAGGTCCATCGGGAAATCTGCTGGCATCCAAGCCTTTTGAGGTAGTCGCCATGGACTTTACGCTGCTGGAAAAAGACGCACGAGGCTACGAGAATGTACTCATTATGACTGATGTATTTAGCAAGTTTGCAGTTGCCGTCCCAACCAGAGACCAAAAAGCAACCACCGTGGCCCGAGCGTTGGTAGAAAAGTGGTTTTTGTACCTAGGGGTGCCGCAGAGGCTTCATTCCGACCAGGGTAGAAATTTCGAATCGGCTGTCATATCCGAACTGTGCAGAGTATATGGCGTCGAGAAAAGTCGAACGACGGCATACAACCCTCGTGGAAATGGCCAGTGTGAGCGGTTTAACAGGACGTTGCATGATCTCTTAAGGCCATTGTCCACCACTGAGAAACGGAGATGGTCTGACCACCTGGCAGAGGTCCTTGCAGTCTACAACGCTACTCCCCATGTGTCTACGGGTTACTCCCCTTACTATCTTTTGTTTGGGAGGGAGCCGAAAATGCCCGTCGATTTCATATTGGGCCATTCAACAGAGGACGAAGAACCAGCTACAGTTGACCAGTGGCTTGAAGGGCACCTTTCCAGGTTACGGGAGGCGCACGTAAGAGCAGAGGCACGGTTGCAGAAGTTGGCAGCAGTACGGAAAGAGAGATGTGACAAGCTGCCGTGTTCTACTCCACTACAGGTGGGAGAATTGGTGAGGAAAAGAATGCACTACGCTGAGAGATCCAAAATTCGTGACATGTGGTCAGAAGAGGAGTACATTGTTATTCGGGCTCCCACAATGACAGGAGGTCCGTATGTCATCCAGCGAACAGACAGAGCGAGTCCGGGCATTAGAGTCACTGGCAACGAACTCAGACGTAGTGAAGACAAAGATGATTCACCAGACTTGATAGATACGACACTAGGCCTACCTGAAGCACCAGCTTTGCCAGAGGAGACAGACCCTAGGGAGAACGAAAATGATTTAACGCCCGAACCAGGCTGGTATGCCCTGCAGCCGATAGAAGGTCCTGCCCCGAGACGTTCTGAGAGAATACGACTGAAGCGCATAGCTTAGTGCAGTTGTCGGGACGACAACAAAATCAGGCGGGGAATATGTGACAGCGCCATCTTGAGGTCTGTCGTTCTAGGCGCTGGCCCCATCTGGTCAGTCATATTGTCTCTGTGGTTTAGTGCCTTTTGATCACGTTATCTTCAAGCAGATTTATTACAAGGCCATAATAAGCCTACATATTAGTTGTGTTTTTGCTCTAGTTGTGTAAATCTGTGTTTTCATGCATTCTGGAGCAATAATCGCATGTGTTATCTGTGTGGCGCAGATTAATCCGCGTAGCGCGCAGTAAATTGAGTGGTTAGGCCAGGGCTTATAAAAAGGGGTAGCAAGCGGCGAAACCGGTCTATGTTTGAGAGAGCCGCCCAGTGAGAACAGACTAAGAAGACACACAAGAGCCAAGCTGTAAATGCCTTGAGCACACAGTCTATGAACACTGACTGGGTGTTCGTTTGATTGTTTGTTGGATTGTTTGTTTGGTGTTCGGTTCTGTTCGGTAGAATTAAATGTTGATCTGCATAAGGCTTTGGGTTGCTTGAATTGTTAAGTCTGCTGCTGAGAGGGTTGCAAGCAACCAATAATTGCAACCCCTGTCAAACGATCCTTTATAAATTTTCTTGGTGCACGGGTCTTGGGTGTGAGGTACCCCTAGCGCCCCTGTCACAAGCGCCAGGACTATGCCCTACGGTTTTTAGAGATTGAACACGCCCCTGGGGCTGGTGTTGCCAGCGTCGGAGTAGTAAATACCGTGACGGTACCCGATATACACGCATTAGGCGCAGAAGTAGAGCGGCTGAGAGCACAGGTGGCTCAATTAGAGGCTAAAATTGATGCGATGTCTCAGGAGCAGGGGGGACGTACCAGGACAGTTCGCTGTTTTAGACGCAGAAGACTAAGGCCACGTACAGAATCGATATCCACAGGCATTAAACTAGATTCCTCTGCGGCTGGGAGTCAGGTTAAGGAAAGGGAACAGAATGGCTCAGAGATAAAGATGGTTGGTGGTCGACCGGAATGTGATGTACTAATAGCAGGGAAGAAAGTCAGGTGTATTCTTGATACGGGGTCACAAGTTTCAACTGTTACGGAACAGTGCTTTCAGCAGCTTTTTGGAGATCTGGCCCTGGATGAAAGTAAATGGGTACGACTAACTGCTGCCAATGGTGTCACGATTCCTTATGCCGGCCATCTAGTGGTTGACGTCAAAATTGGGGAGTGCCATGTCAAGAACTGTGGCATCTATGTAGTTAAAAGTGTGAATGGGCCTGACAAAGCGCCTGGTATAATAGGCACCAACATACTGGCGGAAGTAAAGAACATCCACAGCTTCCTCAAATGGCAAGCTCCTGGAAAAGACACGCAAGAGGTAATGTTAGATAGAGTGAAGGTGTGTGTTGCAGGAGGAAGAAAAACCTACATACCAGCTCGCTCGATCGCTACTATACAGGTGAAATGAAGAAGAGGCTCCAGATTAGAGAAGACAGTGCTTTTTGAACCCTCGAGAGACTTAGACCATAAAGGGCTGGTTATATGTCACACACTAACTGTACTCAGAGGAAGGTTCTGTCAGGTCCAAGCAGTAAATCTTGGAGAAGTCAGGTGTATTCTTGATACGGGGTCACAAGTTTCAACTGTTACGGAACAGTGCTTTCAGCAGCTTTTTGGAGATCTGGCCCTGGATGAAAGTAAATGGGTACGACTAACTGCTGCCAATGGTGTCACGATTCCTTATGCTGGCCATCCTGCCGACGACGCCACTTGTGACAGGGGCGCTAGGGGTACCTCACACCCAAGACCCGTGCACCAAGAAAATTTATAAAGGATCGTTTGACAGGGGTTGCAATTATTGGTTGCTTGCAACCCTCTCAGCAGCAGACTTAACAATTCAAGCAACCCAAAGCCTTATGCAGATCAACATTTAATTCTACCGAACAGAACCGAACACCAAACAAACAATCCAACAAACAATCAAACGAACACCCAGTCAGTGTTCATAGACTGTGTGCTCAAGGCATTTACAGCTTGGCTCTTGTGTGTCTTCTTAGTCTGTTCTCACTGGGCGGCTCTCTCAAACATAGACCGGTTTCGCCGCTTGCTACCCCTTTTTATAAGCCCTGGCCTAACCACTCAATTTGCTGCGCGCTACGCGGATTAATCTGCGCCACACAGATAACACACGCGATTATTGCTCCAGAATGCATGAAAACACAGATTTACACAACTAGAGCAAAAACACAACTAATATGTAGGCTTATTATGGCCTTGTAATAAATCTGCTTGAAGATAACGTGATCAAAAGGCACTAAACCACAGAGACAATATGACTGACCAGATGGGGCCAGCGCCTAGAACGACAGACCTCAAGATGGCGCTGTCACATTAGAAATGGGGCACTTTCTTCCCTTTAGCGGAGATATGGGACAAAACGCCACTATTCAGCGAATAAAAAACCACTATTGGTGGCCAGGAATGAACTCTGACATTGTCAGGTATGTGAAATCCTGCGCCCAGTGCCAACGGGTAGCACCCAAGCACTTGACACCCCCAGTACCTATGGGGCAAATGCCAATAGTAGGGACTCCATTTGAACGGGTTGCTGTCGACATTATTGGTCCCCTGGAAAAGACCAAAAGAAGGAA